>CM065660.1:3405571-3418071 GCA_033220385.1 Triplophysa yarkandensis
TCTTCACTTGGAAAATCATTGACGTCAGTGAGGTCTAAAATATTGGATCCGAAAGTCATGTATTATTCGGCGGTGTATTGGAAACAAGTCAAAGCAGATTTTATTTGCATTACGCTCTTGGCAAGGGTTTAATTTGGAACCTGCTGACACGTGAAGTTCACTGGCTTGATTCATTACCTTTACTTCTCAACCACCAACGTGTTATTGAGATACAGATGTTTAGAATTGAATTGCAATGAGCAATTTGTTAGGAAGCTGATGACCATGTGCAAACCAAAAGAATGACCATGCATGTTTAGCCAGCTCATGATCTGGCATCTGTATGTGTACGAGCTTTAAAAAGCTCCTTGGTGAAGTGACCTGGCTCATACTGGTACATGCAAACACATGCTAATATGCACACGTACATACACCTATACACGTTTCTAAGCAAAATGCAAAACCATTTCAAATCACCATTTAAATATTTCTGAATTTACAATGTATATACATGAATTATTATTATTAATTATTTTATTTTCAATTCTGTTAACTAAGACCACATTTCAAATAAAAACATTGTTTATTTTGGCATTTATTTGCAGAAATGGGTGAAATGAACTGAAAAGAATCTACATTTTTTAGGCCTCCAATACTGCAAAGAAAAAAGGTTTTAATTTACTTACTATATATATCTGCCATATAACATTAGTATTTGTACATGCATGATGTTTAAAAAAAAATTCATAACATGTCTTAATGTATTATAATGATAAGCTGGTAAACTTTATGTTTGATTTGTCAAAATTAAACACACAATAAACTGGTCACAATACATTTAAAAATCCTGATTTAATAAAAATGTCTCTTATTAATTTCCGTGGCTGTACGTGCAAGCACATTAATAAGTGCTGATACAAGCATGCATGGTCTTAAAAAAGAGCAGTGCATTTGAATACAGTTTTACAAGAGGAAAAACAACCTCAGATGCAAAGAAACGATAAACAGCAGGTGACATCACATCAAAAGAATGCTAAAGGGGCGTGCGTATGGCGAGGAGTCAGTCGTGAGCAGCTGTCTGTGCTACTGAGAAACACAAAATGCACCCTAGCTGTGAAATGTATCCAACTTTGATTTGTTGGCTGAACACACAGGTTCTGGGCTCCGTCCAATGTTAAGCCGTAGTGCTGGAGTATGTCATATGTCAGTCCTCTAGGGGATATGTGAAGACACGGGGACCGGCCAGAATGCACGCGCACCGATTGAAGAACTTGTTACTGTGTGTGTTTTTGCAAACCACAGCGCACACCGCAGTCAAGACTTTAAGGTTTGCATTCTAAGGTCCTCCCAGAATGCATGTGTCCAGGGCACGCTTTTTGGCAAAGGTTACCTGCTGCTCGACCCCAGGCTAAATGAAGAGGTCTAGTGGGAACCCGACCCCACCCATCCCTCTAAACACTTACATCACTTGTTTTCTCCAAATAAATGTGTCATGCCATTTAAATAAACGACCTATTAAACAAGTGAAAAAGAAATTTAACGTGAGATAAGGCCACATATAGTTGAAACAGTGACAGCGCGTCGCTTTATCCTCAAGACGGGTAAACCGTCTCCCGTACATGCTGTTCCTCCATAACTGAGGACGCTGAAAACAATGAGACTCCTGCGGAGAGAACAGTTGTCTTCCAGACTAGACGAAATAGACTGGAAATCCTTCAGAGGAACTTTAATCACGCTGAGGCAGGTGTGAAGACAAGAAAAGATCTTCCGACGTCTTCAGTCTGTTCGTTTAAACTCAATACTTTCAAATGTGGTTACCAAGTAGGCCTCGATCTGAACACAACAATGTACTGCATATACAGTCGCCACCAAAAAGACAATGAAGTCCTCAGAAAGACTCGAAATGAAGAATTTCCCCGGCATGCTGGAGGTCTGGGATGCGAGGAGTATGATTGTTCGGCAAATGATGACAAGGTTCTATTGTGTAATCTTGATGGTGAAATAAGAGCGCAACAGTAGTGCTATGCAGAACGGGTTGATCCGACTATGTTGACGCATGTGCTGATAGAGATGAATTGCCATTTTGATGAAGCGCATTGTGTGTGTTTCAAACATTTCTGAGATATTCGCGCCTCTAGATGACATTTGAGATTCTTGGAACATTGCGACGGCGGGGGATGGAACATAAACAACAATAGCGGGCATGTTTGTGGGGGAACTTAAGAGGGTTCAGCGGGCTAATTCCAGCCTCCGTCACTCCAATCCCACAGATAGCTCGCTCTCACAAGGCTCTCTACGGTATTAATACACCATACTGATGGCGCTATTTATATTTCAGATGTACAAATAGCTTGGCCGGAGGTTCGCAAAATGAGTTTGAGAACTTCAAGGCATCCATGAATTAACCTGTGACTAAAGTAACGTGTTTTTTTAACGTGGGTAATTTAAAGGTTGTTTTCCTGTTGTCACCGATATTGGGATGTCTGCGGGGACGGAAGATCTGCTCTGTAATTTCCTCCACAAACTCGAGTGTTCATGGAAAATATGGTCCAAACACCTGTTTTTTTTCCAAAGCACAACATAGCCTACAATTTCTTTTCTCAAGAACAAGATGGAAAACATGTTAAGAGAGAAACACAGTGGGAGTCTTTTAAATGTTCAGACGCGGGTGAAATAAACCCTGAATACAAGCATTCCCAGCCATCTCTCAGGACCCTAAAGAGCTTCTAATGTTTACTATTCATATGATTTAAACTCATTAAACATGGTATATAATCATAGAAATAACTTCAAATCTAAAGGTATTTTGCAGATATTATTATTGCAAATTTAAATGAATTCAATTCAATCTCATCATATGACAAAGTACTTCTAAACATACTATACAGTATGCTCTGCCGTTCTTACTTCTGTGTTGAGTATAGACTCAGAATGTTGAGTGTATATACCTACAAATGTCAACTGTCCAGTCCACTACTAAGTAAGCTAATAACCAGGTAGAAGCTGAAAAACAATGTCAATACAAGTTCTGTAAGTGCATTATCGTCGTTCAAAAATTTGACCTTCTTGCGATGTTTCACTTTCCAGATTTCAATTTAGAATGACCCATATGTCCTACAACGCAGCCGTTCCAAGAATCTCGAGAAACCCCTGCAGAATGAAATCACGTGACCAAACAGCCGTCTTAAACGTGATTTGCTGCCGCTTGAAAAATGAGATGTAGCCCAAAGGGACATGTTATATATCCAGCCCCACCTGCACATTGACGATACAGACCAGAAGAGTGGTCAAACATACCGCCCCGGGACAGAAAAACCACATGGATCACAGGGTTGACCATTCCAGGACTACACAGCAGTTTCCACCCAATATTTAAGAGCTTAGGCATGGTTTAGCCTTTCTCACCACCAGCTGAGATTTCAACAGCCTCAAGTGACAAACACATGGGCAAACACACGTGGTAATAAGACTCCTCGCATAGTAGATGGGCAAGGATACCCGAAAGAACTGAACCAGACAGTTTGCAGAGCAGGAATTCCTCGCCTAACCTCTGTGCCGGTGCGTTTCCATTCTTTCTAGGCGGGACAATGGTTCCTGAGGGGCAGTGAGGTCATCCCGTAAACAGAGAATTATTAACCTGTAACCACGGAGATGAAAATACATGGCATTGTCTGGAAGTAATTAAGAGAGCCAAGGGCATCATGGGAGCGGCGGGATGCCTTCTCCCTAGCTATCCACAATCTGCGCTCTCTCTAACAATCTCTCACCATCATTCTCTCCTCGCTCTCTGCTGTATTAATAGCTGTGCAAAGGTTGTTGTTCCGCTCCTTCACCTCTGCCAGGAATCTGTGCTGGACATGGAGATCCAGGCAGGGCGACGGGTAAGATTAAACGATCTGTTCCATTGTGAGAGCTCTGGAGTCAGGCCAACTCTGCGCCAGAAACGTTAAACATATCTCACGTGAAACACGCCACATAACACGTTTGAGTAAGCTCCTTGTGGGTGCGAACTATACATCTGCTTTAGAGCCATAAATAAAGCCTGGTGGTACAACGGCCTTGGCATATGAAGACGCTTAAGCGAATCTTTGCAAATAGCCCTTTAAAGCCGTGTGAGGCCTGCATGGCTACCTGGCAGATGATCCAAATACAGGAAACACACAACATCAAAAGCCAATTTAAAAGTGTGCAGATGTTCTTTTCGGGCTTTGTGTAACTGTAGGGTTAGATTAAAAAGTAGTTTTGTTAGCAGGCCTGTGTCCCTACGGGCATGTGCGTGACAGTATGCATTCACTGAGATTGTGAGTGTGCTTTAACAGTTTCCACAGATGACACACGTCCAAATCTTATCTTTCTACGACCCCAATCTCCTCTCATTTGTCACATGCCCTGCAGAAGCCCAGCCGAACACACAAAGACTTTCTCCATCAAGAGTCAAAGTGCCTGACATTTACAATGTTAAGGCAAATAGAATGAAAGACAACCCAGTGACCCTGCAACAATTTATGCACATCAGCAATAATGAAGGGCAAAGGCTTCTCTGAGCTCAGGGGCTTAGTGAACGTGCCGTGGGACCGCAGTCCACAGGTGCGTTTCCTTGCCAAGCACCTGTCCCCTGCGATGCATGTTTGAGTTACTCCGAGAAGCCAAATCCCAGCGGAGAAAGAAAGGAGGAGGGTGTCCTGGAGTTCTTTAAACCCTGACTCACCCAATGTACTTCAAATGAGGCAGAATGTCCACACAATGGCCCATTGAAACCGCAGAAATGCTGCGGTAATTGGCAACAGCGATGCAGGGCTCCTCCGCACAGACGGGGGCGGAGCGAAAGGCTTTCTGTTGGAAAGCAGACAGGGACACAAGATGATCACAGCGTAAGATGAGAAACTGGGATAAGAGGGCAGCGGGAATCAGAGGTTGGGATTTAGACAGAGAAACCTCAGGATTAAGAGTTCTGGGTGATCTCATTGGTTGCGGGTGTAAATAGATACAAAGGCATGTCATGGCAGTGCTGTCCAGCTACATATTTCGTCAGTCTATTTTTTGGCCATAAATCATCATTATAACTCGGTTTTGAAAATATAATATAAAATGTGCTTGTCAACTTTGACAACAGAGTAGTTAATGATATTAAAGGTACGGCGTTTTTGCTTCTTCTGAACTTCAAAGTCAATGAAATGAAATTTTATGAAGTGGTACATAAATAAAATTTGATGGCCTATTTTTTAACACGATTTTTATGCCACAAAAGGAGAAATCTTTATGTATTAAATGTGCAAATACACTCAAAGAGATCACACTGTTAGGGGATAAACAGCAAAAATAAGTTTTGTGTGAAAAAGAATGAAAGTTTGTTTGCTAGATTAAAAAAAACCCTCCAGATCCAGTGGCGACGGTCTGAGATTGAGCTCAGGATAAAGTGTATTTCCCAAGAAGAAAATAAAATCTCAGGAATCAGAGACATGGAGTTGGAAGAAAGATAAAGTGTGAGAGTTCTGATATCTGCAGGTGCTCACAGCTCTGTCACGTGGACACGGGCCAACATCTCTTCCTTCAGGCTGTGACCAGAGCGTCAGGAGCGCTTCACCGACCTGCCACAACAGTCTCCGAGTGTTTTACAATCCCAGAACGCAGCTCTCTCTCATTATGTGGTTGACAGGTGTGGATGTGGCAGAGAAGATAACAGCCTTGTGTTACCTGTGTTTATAGACTCTCACTCACAGCCAAAATCAACTGCACTCCCAGCCACCAAAATTACAATGATTTAAAAGGACGCGGATAACAAATCTAAAACATGACACACAAATAAGAGCTTACGGTGGAAAGCCAATTCGTCAGCATGCGAGCAAGAGTATTTTTGTACTGCATAAGGATACAGAAGATGTCAAGAAATGACCAATGAAAGTTTAACGTTCTAATTGAATGAAAACTCTGGCCGCTTGTTGCCATTTCAAACCTGTTACTTTATTCTTCCATAGAGCACAAAAAAAGATAGTTGGAAGAATGTTGGCAACCATGAACACAAATCCAAGAAAAGGAGTGTCAACATCCTTCAAAATATCATTTGTTTTATACTATCTATAAAATATATGACCACAAACTTTGATCTGTCCGTAAACCTTAAATATCTGAAGGATAACGGTGTGTGCCATAATCATTTTGGGCCCTGTCAAGACAAATGATGTCTTTACTATCCCCCTACAAAAACGTTTAGTGAGACTGTATATGTTTCCTCCCTTGACTCCTCCTTTTGTCTAAATATTTAGCTTTACACATAGCTCCTCTCACCCCATCGCATCACCCTGTTCCTGCAAGTACAGAATGACCTCACAGCAAGTCATGCTTTACCTTCTACACATTCTCACATTTCACACACACACATCGCGGCTCGACATGACTCACATTAGTTTTGCTGGTGACTGCGAAGGTTGCTCTGCTGGAGAAGCGTGTGGCGCTGGGGCTGGAGGCAGATCCACTGGCAGAACCCGTCAGGGCCGTCACGCTGGGGGCTGCAGTGCCACTTAGAGATGGTGGAGACTGGCGTCCTGTTGGGATGCTGTTGGCCTGGGGTTCGCTGAGAAGGGGGCTTCTGTCGCACACCGAACCTGTAAGCATCTCTACTTGTCGTGTCAGGGCCTCCAGCTGTCCCCTGAGCTGTCGGTTCTCATGCTGCAGTTGTGCCACGGCTCGACCCAGAGGTCCGCTCATGTGAATGGCTTCTTCCAACCTCCGCTCAATCCCAAGCTTGAAAGCGCTGACGTCCACGTGGATCTCACGCACGGCATCCCGTAACGTGTTCTCGTAGCGGGCCAATGCGGCACACACCGTCTCTCCTTCTGGAGAGCCCTCGGCCACTGATGCCAGAGGACCTGCGTCCATCTCTGCCCTGAACCCTAACACCTCCCTTGATCTCGAACCCAAAGTCCAACTGCCAAATCTGTCTCTGTTGAGATTCCTTTTCTGTCTTTTTAAAAATTGTTTACAGTCCTAGATCCATAGAAATCCAAAGGGATTCAAACCTGTTGAGGTAAGAAACAGTCAAGGTACTGCAAAAACTATTTCAAGATTTGTGTAGACAAAGTTGCTTTAAGATGGCCATGGAAAATTTACAGTTTTATTTACTTAATCATTATTATTCATATCTATTCATATATATGCGTATAAAAAGAAGATAGTTTGAAGAATGTTGGTAACCAAACAGTAGTGGCACCCATTCACTTCTATCATACAAACATAAAACCAATGCAAGTAAATGGTTGCCATTACACCATTCTTCAAAATATCTCTATTTAGCCCGAAAGATTTTTTTTAAAAAAGTTTTTGAAGTGTAAAAAACTCCTCAGAAGTGGTCAATATTTGGTCTTATTTTCCAATAAAATGATATACACATTAAAAGGCACATGAAAGAAAACCAACTATTAGGTTAAATTAAATTTAAAGTATTAAAAACTCAATTTCATTAAATTTTTCTCAAAACATTTAATATTATTCTGTTCGGTAAAAATGCCTCGTCTATAGAGATGAACTGTGTTAAAAAAGCTCTTCTAATATAAAACAGAAATATAAACTTGAACAGGTTTTAATAAGACTGTGAGTTTGTTTACAGACCTGTGATTCTCTTCTTGTCTTCAGCAGGAGATCACCGTTACTTTCAGGCTTCAGCTTCTCCTCGCTCACTGCTTTAAAGTGACGTTTCAACTCTCACAGTCCTGACAAACTCTCTCCAAAGAGAGGGAGGGAACACCAGAGAAAAGGAGGAGAGATAGAGCTCCATTTACCCCAGCTCACCCTCCTGCTTTCCACTCTATCTCTATTACTCTCAACTTTCACAACACACAACTCTCTGGTCTCTCTCTCTCTCTCTCTCTCTCTCTCTCTCTCTCTCTCTCTCTCTCTCTCACACACACACACACACACACACACACACACACACACACACACACACACACACACACACACACACACACACACACACTCTCTCTCTCTCTCTCTCTCACACACACACACACACACACACACACACACACACACACACACACACACACACACACACACACACACACACACACACTGTCTCTCTCTCTCTCTCTCTCTCTCTCTCTCTCTCTCTCTCTCTCTCACACACACACACACACACACTCTCTCTCTCTCTCTCTCTCTCTCTCTCTCTCTCTCTCTCTCTCTCTCTCTCAGATAAAGGCCAGCACTCATATTACAGAGTTTACAGCATTGACTTACAATCAACGTAGTCAAAGCCACTAAGAAACACAACATTATGGATTGAAAGAGACAGGTCACCCCGAAATAAAAATCATTATTTCTTTTTTTTTATTCCAAAATTAGAAGAATAGTGGAAAAATAATAATTTTGTTACAATTCTTAAAGCCAATGCGGACATTTTTTCCTAACATTCTTTAATTGTAAATCATTAGGCCGGTCTAAAATGATGAGATTGTGAACAAATAGAGAGATTATTTTGGGAGGGCTGAACTATTCCTTTAAGATCAATTGAAGCTACAGTATTGCAAAATTCCATTGTAAGTCAAAACCTTATTTTCCATCATGATCAAGGAGCGTTGATAATTCAAGTTAATTAAATTGATTACATTTGAGAGTTGTGAAAAGACACAATGGACTTTGAGGAAGTGAGATGTTGTGTTTGTCATCTGTGGGTGGAGGGCTGACAGCAAACAGCCCTAATGATCAGATAATGACATACAGGGGGGTTCTGGGATGTACCGGGGCCTGTGGATCCGACCACTAGAATGAGTCCGAGCCAACAGACTGAAATAACTTTACATTCCACTCCACTGTTTACCGTAAACACTGGAGGCTGCGGGAGAGCGGAGGTGATTTATAGACGTACACAGCTAACATGTGCTCATCGGCTTTACATAACAGAGCCGTGTGTGTGAACACTTGAGGCAAAGATGAAGACGAGGAACAGATTTATCTGTTTATCTCTCCGGAGACCTCTCTCCTCAAAAAACACCACCATTCTTCAAAATATCTTCCTTTGTGTTCTACAGAACAAGACGAAAGAGTAAAGAAATGATTACAGAATACTTCTTTTAAGGGCAAACTATAACTTCAAGCATCTGCTTACAAATGGGACTTCCATCATGCGATGATGTCATACCTGGCATCAGGGACGGGTTGTACATGTCTCTCGAGATCAGCAGCAGCCTCACAGGGAATGGCACAATCCTCTACTTGGACGTGTTCTTCTATCAAACGCAGCAGACTTCTCTTTTCCTTCACAAGGCCGTATCTGATCCCAGGATGGATGCTCAAGCGGAATGGATCAGACACACTTCTGGGATAAGTACTGTTGAGATGGACCAGTGCAAGACCTCACATGCTCACACAGGGCTTCTTATCTGAGGCGAGATCCGATAGAGATAACATGAGCAGGTTTTGCAATGGAGAAGGATGTGACTGATGCAAACCTATAACACAATGTTAAAGTTTCCCTGCAGGAAGCTGCTGAACCTCAGGGATTTCTGGATATTAGGCAACAGCTGATATATACTCTAGACATGACTCACCGAGCTGCATTATAACATACTGTCTGAACTCGAAACAGTCATTCTGACAAATTCATACAAGACCGATTTTGATAATAAAAACAACTGTTAAAGTTGTAAAAATGTAAATTCTGTCATCGTTCACTCTCCATCGCTTCTATTTTAAACCCGTCCGACTTTTTTCTTCTTCTTCAGGATACGTGAGAAGATATTTTGAAAATGTGGTTAACCGAACGTAAGTGCCGCTAATTTCTGTTGTACGTATGAAAAAACACTGCAAGTGAAGAGATCGCAGTTGCCGTCATTCTTCGAAATATCTTTTTGTGTTCTCCAGAAGAATGCAAGTATATGATGAGTAATAAAACAACATTACTTTACACCTGTATGACTTTTGATCAATTAAAAAGAAGGCACTTGTTCGAAATTAAAGCAGACCAAGATTGTTTGCTTTCCAATATTCTTCAAAATAACTCCTAATGTTTTCTGCGGAAGAAAGGTTTTAAATGACAAAATTTCAAATGTTGGCGGTCAATGTCGTCTACAATTTCCTCTTTTGTATTCTTCAGAAGAGAAACTGTTATTCAAGTGTCACTTTAAACAAAATAATGATGTAGTACGTTGGACTCCATCTAGAGTTCTTACCACACATGGGACCTTTTTTGTCTTGGCATGTTTTATCAATGTTCCATAAATGTTGGTTCTCTTTCAAAACCCAGCTTTCCTTAATTCAAGAGAACGAGGCATGCTGGGAAACATGTTGTAAACAAAAATGAGGGCAGCCACAAATCACGCATTCTTCTTCACCACACTGTAGCACTCAGTTTGAACCATCAAGTCTTCAGAACACGTTTTGGTTTCCCAACCACAGTCAGTCGTGATGTAAATGTCAAACCATCAAGGTTTCGTTCTCAGTTTGAATAAATGATCGGATGCCTGTCTGGCCTTCAATGGACAGATAGGTGTTGACAAAGTGATCCCTCTGAAAAACAAAACCGCATTCACTTCACCGCGTGCCAGCTGCGGCTTTGCTGAAAACAAGTGTGCGTGGCCGTTATATCAAAGTTTCCATGGGAACACTGCCATCCAAACACGTTCACGGGAAAAACAGCCAGATGATGATGTCATAGTTGTTTCAATGTCAATTTAATGAAGCACATATGGTGCCAAGAAAGTGGGATAAACTGGGAAAGCAAAAGAGGAAACGATAAAAATATTGGCATCTCTTAAGCACTGAATCCCAAACAGAGTTGTGAGTTCTGGTTGAAATGATTATATAGTATATCTGAGGTGGTTTACTTCAATTCAATCTCACTACAAGGGAGTTACTTTTAAGAGATGGCTTTTGACTCCTTTGTATTAATTTGTATGAACTCATTCGTACAGTTTTGTACAATTTTGGATAATTGAACATTTTCATATGAATTTAATATTGAATTCCTTTAACATCATTTTCCGCACACACTTGATTGCATCATCGAGATGGTAATATCATTGAGCCTGTCTTGTATTTAAAATAAGAATGATAAAGTTAAAGTGTGAGGATGTAGACCCAAACATGATGGATGTTATTCTAAATCCGGATGTCTTATTTCCTTCTGCAGAACACATAAGCTACTGAGACATTTCTCTAAATGTCTTCTTCTGTGCTTCACAGATTTGCAGGTTATCATGTGGGTCAAGAATTGACAACAGAATGTTTATGTATCACTTCAAGAAATGGCCTTTTCTTTGGAGGGAAACAGAGGTGTGGAGGAGGGGGACACATTCCCCAAACCCCAGCCGACCTCCTGAGATGCCTGGCTCCGAATAATTACAGCCCAGATCTCCTTCTGAAGCCAGGATGGGCTGACTGAGCCATACTCCACTGCTTGGCTCCATCACAGCAAACACAAATAAGGAATCTTTCATCTGCTCAACCACACAACACGTACAAATATGGAACATAAATCCGGAAGAAGATTTCCTTAAAAGCCCAATTATTTCTCCTAGAGGTTTGCAGAGCAACCGTGGACAGTAGTCAAATGTCTTCAAGGCCCTGTCTTAAATTACTTTACAGGAACTTGAGCTCAGTCTCTAGAGCTATACATTAAATTAAATAAAACTTAACTCGGGGCGAGCGAGACTATGGAGAATATTATGAGATTAGTGCCACACCACATCAGGACTCACCGCTTTACAATTACTGCCTTATTAGGTAAAGATTACTCAAACCCCACGGTGAACATTATATTTAATCATCAGTAGGTCTTGTGGTCTACTGGACCAAAGTTATCCCGACTCAACTCATCCATGAAATAAGTGTTTACAAAAGTAAAAATGGCTACAAGTGCAAATATTATTAATACCACACCGCTTTATGCCGTCACATCACATTTGGATTTAGCTCTGTTGTTACAACAATTACAGGTTTTGTCTATTAAGATAATCTTTACCACTGAACACAGTATACATATATTCATATTGTTGTTAATTTCAAATCTTATTTTTAAATATTACTAGATCGAGTCTTTGTTGAAAAATGTACAAGCACACCAAACTCGCCGTTTCCTGAGAACCAGGAACTATCAAACTGTCCCTCGGCCAAGTCCAATACTTAAGCGGTGAAAGATTTTCTAGGAAACAAGAGTGATGTAATAACGGCAACTCGTGCCAAAACACATTTCTGTCATATCCATCTATTGTTTCGGCAATCTGCTCGGCTGAACAGAAACCCAACGAAACCCTCTAAGACTCCTCTGCCCCACAGCTGCTTCATACAGCATGACATCATTCTTTTCCTTCAAGCGTTCAAACGTGAGCTCACTTACTCTTTAAACACACAAACCGAAGCAGACATACAACTATACTTTTGGAAAATCATGTTAAGATGAGTTTGGATGGCTTTGCTGGTTTAGACAGGATTGTTTGACCTGGTGCTGGTGTTCCTGATGAGTGTTTCATGAGCTGTGCTCACAATGACTATTTTGGTTTCTCGCTTGGGAGAAGAAAAGCATGTTT
>CM065660.1:3423071-3430291 GCA_033220385.1 Triplophysa yarkandensis
GTGTCTAATGAGGAAACGTTCATTTTAAAGTCCCATGTGGTTGATAATTTTATCCCATAAAACTATCTTTTACCATTAAAATTGGTAATAAAATTGTATGTCATGGCTTTAAATAGCTTGAATTTATAAATTGAAGTAATTGAGTACACAGATACATGAATATGCAAATTAGCTCCTCCTCCACTCAATCACGCACAGTTCTTCACCCTGGAAAACTGATTCACATAATTAAATAAGTTGATGTGATTGGTTACAGGTCGGTGAATTTATTAATTTTTTCAGCATTGAACCGTACTTTGCTAAATGGAAGAAATACTCAGCAATGGTTTAAAATGATAAACATGCGCATGGTTTGTCTTAAAGCCCATTAAATACATGTGAAATTTGATTTCAGCACACCGTTCTTGAAGGAACGTAGAATCAAATGTGGTTAAAGCTAGATAAACTCCTTTCGCATGTTGAAAATTCCACAAATGTAAACTGTCCATGACCGTGATGTTTATCATAGAGTCATAAAGATCTTTACTACGTCAGTATTCTTCACATATGTCATCAGACGCTGCGAGTATAAGATCGTCTATCATCCAACTATCTCACACTTTAAAAATAATAAAGTCAAAGTGTCAGCCAGTCCTAACCAGAGAGAGAAATCTGAGCGCCCAGATGAACATCGAGACGTAAGAACGGAAAGACAGCGGGGGGAGATGAGAGGTTTTCAATTTAAGGACAGAAACCACAGACAGATTAATGCAGGTTAGGGAGGCAACGCGAGTGTGGAAATCTTTCCATGCTATTTTTCATTCCACTTAATGTACGTGAGGTTTCTCATTGAGGGCCGTGGTCTCGCCAGAGTCTCCCGTCTGCGTCTTCGCAGCGACTTCGAACACAGGCCACACGGGCCAAAAGGTCAAGACACTGGAAGAAAGAAAAACACACATGCAAATAAACACACAGACACAGGAAAGAAAGGAGGAGCGAGGAAATAAAATGAGATTAAAAGAACAAAAAACAATGGTGACGAGTTTGATGAATAAGCCATTTGAATAAGGAAAACTTCTGCTCAAACATTTGGTGGAAAGTCGGAATTTTATGGGAGACAAATGCTTTGCAAGTTAATGTGGCACACGTAAAGTCTGCCGAGACAAATGCTGAGCAAATACTCGGAGTAAAGTGTAAGACCATCTGGGCCAGGAGAATGGATCTGCTGTGCGTACAAACACTCGACCGCAGCTTAACTCCTTATGACTGGAATAAAACAACATTAAGAGTTATCCACGCTGACGTCTGAGACGACAGACTGCTGTCATAAAAGGTGACTGGTTTCCTAAAAAGCAGCACGGCTTATACCTTTATTTTCTGATGATGCCTGGAAGTCCCAATGAGCTATATTTATGTAAAGATCATAAAAAAAGTCCATTCATCTTGTGTTGATTCTTACAGGTGGATCTCCTGGCACCTGGTTCTGTGTTTCTGGGCTTTATAAAACAAACAAGCTTACCCAGCAGGTCTCTTTGAGTTATGTTAAACGCCTCCCTGAGTGACCAGACCTGTTTGTTTTTTAATGCCATCTGTGGGGAGCCGGACCCACATGTTTGCCTGCACATGGAGGTCCGTCTAAAATGAGGGGTAAAAAACACAAATCATTCATCAAGGTCAATTTGGCTCATTAAATGTGCAATTAAACGCAATTTTCCTCATTTCCACAACAAAATGAAACAAGCTATAGCAGTATGTCGGTCATAAAGTCAATGGGTTGAATGGAAACTGGTGGAGCTAATAACAGATCAGACGGCCACTCATCATTACATTTGGTGTAATAGAAACCCTTGATTTTTCAAGGCATAAGCCTCACGTGGTCCCCGGGCAGCTGTTTCCGTAGAACTGCAAAGCTTGACTGGGTGCTGACCTTCCAACGGCTGGTGACCCAGCAGGCATGCTAGTTTCCACTGAGCCCCCTTGGACACAACCTAAAGCCTCGCAACAGTCCAGTGCACACACATATCCAGTGGATACACACGTCCAGTGCACACACATATCAAGTGCATACACACATACAGTGCACAAACATATCCAGTGCATACACCCATACAGTGCACAAACATATCCAGTGCATACACCCATACAGTGCACAAACATATCCAGTGGATACACACGTCCAGTGCACACACATATCCAGTGCATACACCCATACAGTGCACAAACATATCAAGTGCATACACCCATACAGTGCACAAACATATCAAGTGCATACACACATACAGTGCACAAACATATCCAGTGGATACACACGTCCAGTGCACACACATATCCAGTGGATACACACGTCCAGTGCACAAACATATCAAGTGCATACACCCATACAGTGCACAAACATATCCAGTGCATACACCCATACAGTGCACAAACATATCCAGTGCATACACCCATACAGTGCACAAACATATCAAGTGCATACACACATACAATGCATGACATTTCGAGTGCAAACACACGTACAGAGCACACACATGTCCAGAGCACACACAACCAGAGCACACACACGAGCAGTGCACACAAACGTACAGAGCACACACACATACAGAGCACACACACGTACAGAGCACACACATGTCCATAGCACGCATGCATCCAGAGCACACACCCAAACATTGCACAAACACAACCAGTGCACACACATGTACAGAGCACACACACGTTCAGCGCACACACGTACAGAGCACATACACGTCCAGTGCACACACACGTCCAGTGGACACACACAACCAGTGCAAGTACACACGTACAGAGCACACAAATGTCCAGTGCACACACACGTACAGAGCACACAAATGTCCAGTGCACACACACGTACAGAGCACACAAATGTCCAGTGCACACACACGTACAGAGCACACAAATGTCCAGTGCACACACACGTACAGAGCACACCGATGTCCAGTGCACACACATGTACAGAGCACACCGATGTCCAGTGCACACACATGTACAGAGCACACAGATGTCCAGTGCATACACATGTACAGAGCACACAGATGTCCAGTGCATACACACGTAGAGAGCACACACACGTTCAGCGCATACACGTACAAAGCAAACACACATCAAAAGCGTACACACATCCAGAGCGCACACATGTACAGAGCTCACACACCTCCAGAGCATACACAGGTGCCGAACACACACACGTACAGAGCACATACACGTACGGAGCACACACACATCCAGAGCACACACACGTCCAAAGCACACACACGTCCAGTGCACACACACGTCCAGTG
The DNA here is from genome assembly GCA_033220385.1 of Triplophysa yarkandensis. Classification (NCBI taxonomy): domain Eukaryota; kingdom Metazoa; phylum Chordata; class Actinopteri; order Cypriniformes; family Nemacheilidae; genus Triplophysa; species Triplophysa yarkandensis. The sequence continues at coordinate 3,426,350 of CM065660.1, forward strand.
CACACACACGTCCAGAGCACACACATAAATTACACACACATATAATAGACGCACAATCCGATGCGCAAAATTTTGAGCAATGTGCACGTTTGCCATAAGATTTTTGATAACAGACTTGATATCTGACCGTTTAAGACACAACATCTTCTCTGAAACCGTTGGGTATGACCACTAAACTACAGGGTGTTCCTCAGGAAATCGAGACCAAAGAGCAACTATTGTCATCCATACTTCATCCTATCCCAGTTTTTAAATGTTTAAATATTTTTCTCTATTGGTTATCCAGTATAAACCTGAATGAACAGGGTACTCTGGGATAAAGAGAATGTACTAAGTGTCATTTGGAACAGCTGTCATTCCTGAGTGAAGTGTTTATAGTGCAGCTAACTGGGAGTCAGAGAGATGTCCCACAGAAGCTCCATGTGGACGAGAGAGAGCATTTGGCCAAGAATACTTCAAAACCTGAAGGCCTCATAGCGACACTGGTGTTGCCTTTCACCATGATCCTACAACCACGACCACCTCGCAAACATCACACTCGGCATGTGTTCCCTGAAGATTGATATATATCATAATGATGCTATAATACCACAAACACAAATATAAACCCACATATTTTATTTATCAACATTAAACTCTTACAAATAACAAAAGAACAATTAAAATTCAAGCACTTTTTTAAACAAACAAACTAAAGTTTAAATCCTTCTTAAGCTGGCAAAATGTCCTTTTCTGGATTTGATATCTGATTTGTGTTTTGGAGAAATGTACATAAAATATTTTTTTTCTAATCCCCTATGAAAAAAATAATTTATGAAGTGTGTGATAGTACACTTATTTGAAAAAATATAGTGAATAATTAATTAATTAACTAATTTATGTATTTATTTAATTAATTATAAATTAATTATATTTGCTTATAAAAATGAACTTCAAGAAAACTTCTTTTCCAAAGGCAGAGTGTTGTAGTGCATTCTGCAAAGCATTTATCAATCTTCAAAAATCTATTCAAACTGTACAACACGATAAGGGCTCATTTGAAATTCTTTTGTCGGTGGATTCTATAAAACATTGACGGCCCTAACAGCCACTGTAAACAACATAAAGCATGAGATCTGGAAATATACTCAGCAACAAACTTCCTATTTTCCCATGAAGAGCACCTGATCTTAGAATCAGCAGGAGGAGACCGGTGTGAGTCACAGGAGGAGGATCTGTGTGTCTGTTTCCATGACGCTGTACCGTAATCCTCAGGCATGAGCCCTCAGAACCTCTGCACACAAGAGACACAGTCTAAACATACAGTGTACATACAGCACTTCAACACACACACTTACGTCACGCTTCAACATACACACACAGGCACATAACAAACAGCACAGAGAGCTCATTCATCTTATTCACGTATAATAAGGTATACTGTTAAAGTGATGGTTCACAGTCTGTTTGACTTTCTGCTGAGAACACAAATGGAAATATTTTGAAGAATGTCTGTAACCGAACAGCAGTGGCAGCCATGCACTTTTATTGAACACAAAATCAATGCAAGTGAATGGATGTCAGCAACCAACATTCTTCAAAATATTTTCTTTGGCATTCTGCAGAGGATTAAAAATCATACAGGTATGTGTCATAAATTTGCACAGTAATTATGATTCTTTGTAGTAATTCACCTTTTTTGCAGCATTTCTGGCTGAAAAAGAAAAAAGCACATTAGAGATCGCACTTGCATCTAAACTTTGTTCAATAAAATATGATGACAAAAATTAAAATGCACAACGAATCACGTACCAGAAATAAACCGAGGCAGTATCCAGAACAAGACTCCCAACATCACAAATATGAACCCAAAGACTGTGATGTACCAGAGAGTGGAGTCAGGCTCTATAGACAAAAGGGTTCAAATTCTGATTATGGCAATAAATCACATGTGCCACCCAGTGGTGAAAATCAAGACTCAGTTATAGGATACTCAGGTGCTTTCCAAAAAAAAAGTTTTGTGTTTGCATCTGTTCACCTGTTACCGACAAGACGAAGCTTTTGCGGATGGGATTGAGCAAGGACTTATGGGATACCCTGCAAGTGTACTTATATCCCGAGTCCTCCAGGCCAGGCTGTAAGAGAAAGAAAGCCGAGAGAGAGAGCGTGCCATCCTGGTGAACACGATGACTGGAGTACAGAACATTCTTCAGGAGGTCAGGTGTTGGGCTTCCTCCGACCGGCTCCCGTAACCACTCCATGTTCACATCCAGCGGATAGTATCCCTCCGCATCACACACGACCTTCTTATCCTCGCCAAGTGTCAATGACAAGGTGGAGCCCACATTTAAAGACACGCGGGGGGGGTTCTGTGGAATGTTAAAACACGTTTAAGCCGAGTTAAGATATTCTTTTTTTCATTCCCAAACAAAACTAAAGTTGATATATCACCGCTTAGGCTAACAGGGATGTCATGACTGCTGTGGATAGGAGGGATGAGGACGGAGCAGATGTAGGTGCCCTCTGATGTTTTTCTGGTGGGCGGAAGTTTAATGGAGGCGTTTCCAGCGCCGAGAGCTTTGATGGACACACCGGTGCCCTCGGATCTCGCCGTGCGGCTGGAATAGCTGAAGAGTTTGCTGCGCTCGCCGTGACGCTGAAGTTTCCATTCCACGGTTACATTGGCCTGCTTGTGGTCCACAGCAAACTGACAGTGGAGAGTGGGTTCCTGTAGGAAGCCCACCACGACAGAGGTAGTTCGTGTCAGGACAACCATCCCAGCTGTAAAAAAAACACAGGACACATGTTATAGCCCAGCATGTTGGGTGTGGGTAGAATGATATGTTGCGTGTCTTTGTGACCTGATGTTGTCAGGAGGTCTTTATCATGAACTATTACTCTCTGTGGAGGGTCCGGCTGTCCTCCGGTATGATCGCGAGGTGTGTGTCTGAGGAGGGTGGTGAGGATGAACGCTCCTTCACTATGACGTAAGGTACAAGTGAACCAGACGTCATGCTCATGTGCTCCCATGGCAGGCCAACGCATTACGATTCCTCCAGTGTCGTGTCTCCGGATCTCACAGTTTAATTTGTCCTCTTCTCCTTCCAAATAACGCCTCATGTCAATTTTAGAAGCTGCGAGACACAACAGATTAACACAACAAATATCAGTTAGACGGACAGTTCTCCTCATAAATAAAGATTCTACGTCATTTATTCACCGTCTTCTGCAGAACGTAAAAGATATTTTGAAGAAAGTGAAAGTTGATTCACTTCTATGGTATGGATACAAATCCATCATTCTTCAAAATATCTTCTTTTGTGTCCTGCACAAAAAAGAAAGTCATACAGGTTTAAGACGAGAAGAGAGAGTGAATGATGATACATTATGATTTTGAGTAAGCGAATGTTCACTGACCTGTAACAAGGAAGGTTATTATGGGATGTAGAGGTCTGTCGCCATCATTACCGAACTGAATCACAGCTTCTCTGTAGGTAAACTGGGTTTCTATGTGACCCTCTTCATTCACATGAGGTTTATCATCCACAAACTGACAGGGAATCCATTGAAGATCTTCCGAAGATCCATAAACACCTGAAGAGAGAAGGAAAGAAAGAGAGAGAGAGAGAGAGAGAGAGAGAGAGAGAGAGAGATAGAGAGAGAGAGAGAGAGAGAGAGAGAGAGAGAGAGAGAGAGAGAGAAAGAGAGAGAAAGAGAGAGAAAGAAAGAAAGAACAGAGAGAGAGAGAGAGAAAGAAAGAAAGAACAGAGAGAGAGAGAGAAAGAAAGAAAGAACAGAGAGAAAGAGAGAGAGAGAAAGAAAGAAAGAAAGAAAGAAAGAAGGAAGGAAAGAAAGAACAGAGAGAGAGAGAGAAAGAAAGAAGGAAGGAAAGAAAGAACAGAGAGAGAGAGAGAGAGAGAGAAAGAAAGAAGGAAGGAAATAAAGAACAGAGAGAGAGAGAGA
>CM065660.1:3430791-3433291 GCA_033220385.1 Triplophysa yarkandensis
GTGTGTGTGTGTGTGTGCGTGCGTGCGTGTGTGTCTGTGTGTGTGCGTGCGTGTGTGTGCGCGTGTGTGTGTGTGTGTGTGTGTGTGTGTGCGCGCGTGCGTGTGTGTGTGTGTGTGAGAGAGAGAGAATCAGAATCATGACAGTGAAGAGTAATTCCTCTTTCTTTCATTTTAGAGAAGCATAACAGCATCAATTACATTTGAGTTCGTATTGTTGGTTTTGGTTAATAAACCGGCTGTTAAACTTTTATGGTGCCAGTTGATTTTAATGCGTTGATTTAACCTTTAATGTATGATTAGTCTCAATAAAAGACATAATTCTACATAATTCTTTGTCAGTAATGAATTTATCGCTGGCGCAATCGCAAACGACAGCAGTCTAAAGGGCCCAAACCAATTTGCTTTCTGATATAACATGACACCAAACTTCAGGACCTTGGTTTAGTTTTAGACAAGCATAGGAAGAACAAGAACTGGTTTTCTTTGACCAATATTCCAGATAAGATTATTTTAGGTTGTGTGAGGGTTAGTTCACACTCACCCTCACACAAGAATGTGTTACAGTTACTATCATTACATCCTTTAAAGTTTACCATGCATCTCTAAGTGAGTGCAGAACAATTTAGTGTCATTATTATGTGTGTATCGTGTGGGATCCGTGACTTTACTTACACCCTTTACTGGCTTTACCTTCTTAAAATATATAGATGATACTTAAATGGACCAAAACTCTACATAAATGTATAACAAATATTACATAATCTTATTAAAAAACTTAAGTCTTTCACAAGGTTGACAAAAAATTACATTGTTACTTAAGAGACATAAAATGAAAAATGAAAGAGAAGAGGACATGAATGTAATTTGATGAGATTAAAAGGTGTTTTCATTGTATTTATATTGAGTAAAAAAACTTACTTTATATTTACATTTATTAAAAGTTAAAAGGCACTGATTTCATTTAATGATCCGATGGAACTCATTTTTTCACTTGTGATTAACCCATGTCTTTTTCTGTAACATCCATTTATTAAAATAAAAGTAAAAAATGAATTGCATTCAACATAAATCACTTTAAAATAATTTTAAACAAAAACTAGATGATATTCATAATGTTTCTGTGTTTACATGCACAGATCCATACAGTCACTTTAACATACATACATACATAAAAAGCATAGGGGAATTCACTATGAAAAATCACTTGCAGAACATTTTTAAATTATGATATTCTGCTCAATCATTTTCTCCAAGCTAAGATGAGCAAATGAATTTGAATATACAAACTATTAAAATAATTGAAGAAATAAACTCAAAACAAATCAAATCCACTCGACTCAAAGAGATGGTTCACCCAAAAATAAAACTTCTCTCATCATTAACCAACCATTGTGTTGTTTCAAATCTGTCAACATTTCTTTGTTTTGATTAACACAGAGAAAGATATTTGGAAGAATACTTTTTGCAGTCTCAGTACTATAATAGTAGAAAAAAAATCCTTTATATTGTTTGATTTGCTGAACAAAAAGTGATATATTTGGAAGAATGTAGGAAAGCAAAAAGTTCTGGGGTATTTTATTCTAATATGGTGCAAGAAGCATTCACCCAAATAGATTCTCTGTATACATATTTAAAAAAACAAATGAGTCACTCACTTATTAAATTCTACATTTAATAAAAGAGGCAAACCAAAGCCTATCAAATGCTAAATAATCAATACTGCCTGGGTTTCAAACACACATCATCACCTCAATAAAAGACTGTGAGTAAGGGTCAGAGGTTTGCTTTTTGTGTTGGTTCCTCGACAATATCATAGAATTGCACAACCTTATTAGTTGGCGAAAACTTCTGTTTGTACATGTGGTATATATGTTTTGGGAATGATTATGTCAGGTTTCAGATGAACTTAGTTTCTTGGGTCTCTGGGTTTGTTTGCTGGGATGCTCGGAGGTCTATCACGACTATCGTATCGATCTGAATAGCGGTCACTATCATAACGATCCCGGTGATCATCTCGGCGATCATCATAGCGATCTCGCCGGTCATCATATCGATCGCTGCGATCTTCATAACGATCTCGGTGATCATTGAAACGTTCATCTCTTTCGTATCTCTCCCGGCGGTCACTGTTTTCATCTTGTCTGTCGGAGTAATGACCTCTTCGGTCATCGTAATCGCTACGGCGATCGTAGCTCCTCTCACTGCGGTCGTCTCGTGGGTCGCGTCTGTCCGCACTTCCAACACGAGGTTCTTCATCGTACTTGATGTGTTCATTCTGACTATCTGCTGTGTCTTTAGGATCCTTGTCTGTGTACTCACCACCTTCAGGAGTTCTGATAAAGAAAAGTAACCATGATCAGATACTACTCTCTAACAACAGCATTTACTTCGCTTTGGTGATTTCTTGTAAATCATACATTTATATTGCAGGAATGTTGTTTTGAGGCAGTGAAAAGACATGTACAGAAGGGTTAATTATTACAAAAAACTAACATATCCT
>CM065660.1:3445791-3448291 GCA_033220385.1 Triplophysa yarkandensis
TATGTTACATGTTATATGTTATGTACTATATGTTACATGTTATATGTCATATATTATATTATACATGTTACATGTCATATCATATGTTAAATGTTATATGTTATATATTATATGTTACATATTGCATGTTATATGTTATATATTATATGTTACATATTGCATGTTATATGTTATAAATTATATGTTACATGTTACATGTTATATGTTATGTACTATATGTTACATGTTATATATTATATGTTACATGTTATATGTTATGTACTATATGTTACATGTTATATGTTATATATTATATGTTATATGTTATGTATTATATGTTATATGTTACATGTTATATATTATTTGTTACATATTGCATGTTATATGTTATATATAATATGTTACATGTTATATATTATATGTTATGTGTTACATGTTATATATTATATGTTATATGTTACATGTTACATGTTATATGTTATATGTTACATGTTATATGTTATATGTTATGTACTATATGTTATATGTTATATGTTATATGTTATACATTATATGTTACATGTTATATGTTATATGTTATATGTTATATGTTATATGTTACATGTTATATGTTATATGTTATGTACTATATGTTACATGTTATATGTTATATGTTACATGTTATATGTTATATGTTATATGTTATGTACTATATGTTACATGTTATATGTTATATGTTACATGTTATATGTTATATGTTAACTGTTATATGTTTTGTACTATATGTTACATGTTATATGTTATATATTATATGTTACATGTTATATGTTATATGTTATGTACTATATGTTACATGTTATATGTTATATGTTATATGTTATATGTTAACTGTTATATGTTATGTACTACATGTTATATGTTATATGTTATACATTATATGTTACATGTTATATGTTATATGTTATGTACTATATGTTACATGTTATATGTTATATGTACTATATGTTATATGCTATATGTTATGTACTAGATGTTACATATTATATGTTATATGTACTATATATTATATTTTATATTTTATATGTTACATGTTATGTACTATATGTTACATGTTATATGTTATATGTAATGTATTATATGTTATATGTTATGTACTATATGTTACATGTTATATGTTATGTACTATATGTTATATGTTATATGTTATGTGTTACATGTTATATGTTACATGTTATATATTATATGTTACATGTTATATATTATATGTTACATGTTATATGTTATGTACTATATGTTATATGTTATATGTTATGTACTATATGTTACATGTTATATATTATATGTTACATATTGCATGTTATATGTTATAAATTATATGTTACATGTTATATATTATATGTTATATGTTATATGTTATATATAATATGATATATGTTACATGTTATATATTATATGATATATGTTATATGTTATAAATTATATGTTATATGTTATATGTTACATGTTATATATTATATGTTACATGTTATATATTATATGTTACATGTTATATATTATATGTTACATGTTATATGTTATGTACTATATGTTACATGTTATATGTCATATATTATATGTTACATGTTACATGTCATATCATATGTTAAATGTTATATGTTATATATTATATGTTACATATTGCATGTTATATGTTATATATTATATGTTACATATTGCATGTTATATGTTATAAATTATATGTTACATGTTACATGTTATATGTTATGTACTATATGTTACATGTTATATATTATATGTTACATGTTATATGTTATGTACTATATGTTACATGTTATATGTTATATATTATATGTTATATGTTACATGTTATATATTATTTGTTATATATTGCATGTTATATGTTATATATAATATGTTACATGTTATATGTTACATGTTATATATAATATGTTACATGTTATATGTTAAATGTTACGTGTTATATATTATATGTTACATGTTATATATTATATGTTATATGTTACATGTTATATAATATATGTTATATGTTACATGTTATATATTATATGTTACACATTGCATGTTATATGTTATATGTTATATGTTACATGTTATATGTTATATATTATATGTTATATGTTATATGTTATATGTTATATATTATATGTTATATGTTATATGTTACATGTTTTATGTTATATGTTATATGTTATATGTTACATGTTATATGTTATATGTTATATGTTACACGTTTTATGTTATATGTTATATGTTATATATTATATGTTATATGTTATATGTTATATATTATATGTTATATGTTATATGTTATATGTACTATATGTTATATGTTATATGTTATATGTTATATATTATATATTATATGTTATATGTTACATGTTATATGTTATATGTTATATGTTACACGTTTTATGTTATATGTTATATGTTATATATTATATGTTACATGTTATATGTTATATATTATATGTTATATGTTATATGTTACATGTTACACGTTTTATGTTATATGTTATATGTT
>CM065660.1:3455791-3480791 GCA_033220385.1 Triplophysa yarkandensis
ATGGAATGTGTACAATATGTTCACTAAAGAATTCAGTACGCATAGTATTTATAGTGATCGCAATTTAATTTACAATAGTCAAATAAACATAAGAAGTGAATTGTAAAATATTATAATATAGAAATCCCTTAAAGTCGAGTGTTTTTTCTCAGTTCTTTCCTTTTCCGTTCCATATTGTTGTCAAGCTCCTGCTGTAATTATGGTTGCCTTGGCAACAGTTACCTTTTAATTGATGATAAAGGATTATTGGTAGGTTAGCTAGTGGATATGTTTGTCTGTTTGTATGATATTGGTTTAGAATGCGTTAATCACATCACTAGTATTTATGTATAACGACGGGGCAGTCGTGGCCTTGTGGTTGGAATATTGGACTCGTGATCAGAAGGTTGCTGGTTCGAGACTCCAGCAGGAATACCACGACTGAGGTGAGACCCTTGTAAAGACCCGCCGCAGCATTGCTGCCCCTTGCTCCTGGTGTGTTATCTCAGTGTGTGTGTGTGTGTGTGTGTGCGTGCGTGCGTGCGTGCGTGCGTGCGTGCGTGCGTGCGTGTGTGTGTGCGTGCGTTCGTGTGTGTGTGTGTGTGTGTGTGTGTCATGTTATATTTTCATGTGTGTGTTTGTGTTTGCCTGCTTCCTTGTGTGTGTCAAGTTATAATTGTATGTGTGTGTGTTTTGTGCACACGTGCATATGTGTGTGTGTCATCATATAGTTATGTAGGATTTGTGGAGTGATGAGACATACAGCAAAATATGGTGACCCATACTCATAATTCGTACACACACACACACACACACACACACACACACACACACACACACACACACACACACACACACACACACACACACACGCTGAGCAGTTGAGGTTTGGTCCTCAAGGGCAACTAAGTAATGGTGTTGCAAGCTCGAGACTTTAACCCATAACCCTAGGATAAGGAGTCAAATTCATGAACCACTAGGCCATGACTTCCCCATGGGAAGAGAATAGCAATATCTCGTGACGTTATTAAGAACCTTGAGAATGAGCCAGCTGAACACTCATATCTACTTGTGAAGACAATACAAATGCAGCATTCAACAGATGATAAAAAATCGGTGGTGAGCAAAAAAACAACACTAACGAGAAAAAACCTCGAGAGAAACCAGACCCAGAAAGACCCAGTCTGGCAAAACTGATGCATCTCCACATGCTTATCCGTTCTTGCACAACTATTGTAAGTGAGCAAAATGAATATTAACAAAAAAGATAAAATGATGCATTTTTATTATCGTCAATATTATTGTGGTTGTTGTAAGAGCAGTTTATGTTGTGTGATGGGCACAGGTCCTCTTTTGTCTTTTGGCTCACGCATCTGGAATGGTTTTGAACATGTGGACGTCATGTGATGATTCTCCAGGCGCTGGTATAATCTGTAGTTACCTTGGGATGTGTATTAGGATAAGGAGAAGGTAGGGGAGGAAGGACTATTCACTGGACTACATGAATGCTTCATTGAAACATTGTGTGTTTCATCTAGATTTGTACTGGGAGACTGTGTCTAAACGCCGGATGATGTCGGAAAGGCTATTACAAAGTTTAGGTGCTATCAATGAAAACGCTTTACCCACTTTGATGGATTTACTTATTTTTGAGTTTTGCGATCTAAGAGGACAGGACGGATTGTAGTGTGGTAAGAGCTCTGTGAAGTTTGCAGGAGCAAAACCGTTATGTGATCATATTTGACAAAACTCATAATGTTAACTGACGGGTCATTTCAATATGTTCTGTATTTCTGACTATTTTACTATTTCCTCCAGTTAGCCTTACTAAGACACAACATTAAAAATAACCATATAATTTACTCAAGCACAATTTATTTGTCTTTCTGTTATTATTTATTAGTTTATAAAAGTAATGTGAATGTTGTGTTTTTAACTTCTGTAAAGGCTTTGTATGAAAAAGCAATAAACGTGTTCACAAATCCCATATAAAGATAACATGAAAAGTGAATATATTTTTATGGGATGTCTGACAAATGAGTCACTTTTGAGATACATCTGGTATATTATGCTGAGCTGTGTCCTCCTCACAGCCTGTCGTTCCATACGTTCCATCACCACGATCCGCTCTGTGTGTAATTATGACGTAGAAAATGGCTTCCCTACACTATTGGTACATTGTGTTTTTGATGGAATCATTACAGCGGAGCTATTTTGATGTTGTGAAATGTAGCTTATACTACGCATAACGATGTGTTTACATGGTTGACAATCCAAAATAATTAAGAAGTTGTGACATGAACACACACAATTTTGGCTACATGTGGAATAAAGTCTGAGTCTAACACTGCCCACCTTCAGCTTCTCTGTAACGTTTCTCCTCTGCGATTCATAACCAATGACATAAGGACAGACCAGAATAAATTAAATATAAAATAATATATGGGTCCAGGCTAAAAATGTCATTTTCTCAAAACTATTCAAATGGATTTAAAACGCTCTTCATATATATAATATGTTAGAGCATTTAGGATTGGTTAAGTTTTCAACATGTGACCCGCACCACACAAATGTAATGTTTGACTGTGTTTTATTTGACAGCAGGACTGGAAGGCTTTATTTGTTTATTTGCTGGTTTGTTTATTGGGCTCTGACATGCGCCGCTGAATCTGGTTAAACGGGTTCTAGTCTCTCTGGTCACATGATGTATGATGGTGTATGGATCCAGGTAATACATAGTCTTACCTTCACAAGTGTCTTAAAAACTGGCAAACTAACAAAAGTAAGTATGAGCAGCTACTCATTGTCAAATGATGTATGATATGTTTTTTTCCATACTATTATTTTGTTATTATTTATGAATGAACCAGTCGATGCTTTGCTTCTCTTTATTAAGAAGGTCCGTGTATACAGGATATAATTGTACTCACATCAGCTCTGCTTTCAGCTTTCTGAGGTTTGCTTTATTTTTCCATTTGCCTCTGGCTTGCTCAAAGTGAGAAGACATACACATGTTCATGACCAGACATGTCATTTATATAAATTTAGTTTAATATCAGTGTGGTTATGAATCAGTATGACTTTTAGACGCTGCATTGTGTAAGCTGAAGTGAACCCTCAAATTAAGATTTAATCTGCATAATTTATAAAAAAAATGTGATACAAGTTGTTATTGATTGTTATAACTTGCCCCTCTTTTTGTCTAAAGTGGCGAAGCGTGGTCAGTTTGGCTGGAATAAGACTTGATCTTTACAATAACAGAAATAAATCATAGTTAATCCGATCTTAAGCTGAAGAGAAGCGCTCTGTTTTCTGTTCACACAGCATGAAGGATTTGAGCTTTTAAACAGCTCTGGTAGAATGAAGTCTGATTATTACAGGATTTAACTAGCGACCGAAGACAGAACCTCTCTTCCTAATCTTTTCAATAACACATAAAGAGTTGTGCCGTTTAAACAATGAGCTTTTGTCTATTTCTCATCTGAACTTCATCAATACGTGTAAACACACACGCACGCACGCACGCACGCAAGCACGAACACACACACACACACACACACACACACACACACACACACACACACACACACACACGCACGCACGAACACACACACACACACACACACACACACGCACGCACGAACACACACACACACACACTCATGAACACACTTGCTCAGTCTTTTCTCTGTTATGTGACTCTTGTGGCCCGAGGCAGATTAAATAATTTACAATCATGTTTTTAGTTTCGATGTGCTCACCTTAATCTCACACAAGCCTTTCCACATTCTACCTGATCAAGCACATGCGGATGGTGCATGGATGCAGTTGTGTGTATAAATCTTACTGTGTGTTGTGTGTATAGGTGTGGACAATATTCACACATGAGAGTGATAAATAAATATATGAAGAAGATATTAAGCAATCATTTTGAAAACAAGTCCTGACTGGACGGGCGTTAGAAGAGAACATGTTGACCCTTTTTCTTAGATTGATTTCTTTTGTATTTATGTAAGATGTAGTGTAGTGTAAATGTTCACCACAGTTAAAATACAGTAGGAATATTCAAATTTGTATAACAACGAAGTATGAATATATTAACAAAACAATGAAAGTGTAAATGTGTATATGTATGAGGTTTGTTCTGTCCATCATGTAAGTCTATATTGCGATGAGCATCATCACACAATTCAACACACTGTAGAGGGAATCATTGCAGGCCTAAAAGTTAACTTAACAACTGTTTCCTGTTTAACCAGGTGATCTGACTTCAGAAATATGGGAAAATGAGTTTTTTTATTTGGACATTCAGATCCCTGCACCAGCATTAGAGGTGAGAGAGACGGAAACTAGATTGACCATTTGATTTCTTCATATTTTATGGACAAATCAGTTCATGTTTTATCAGATCTCACACATATACCATGTGTATTTATTTCAATCCTGCAGAATACACTGAAAAGAAAAATCTCTTACGGTTGGAAACCGTCATACCGTCCAACAGATATTACATGTTACTTTGGTATCATTCAGATATTTTTCTGTTGTTGTACACTGTAAATGGATTGAATGAATGTGAAGATTCAGATACTCTTAACTCCATGAGACACATGTCTTCCAGCTGATATTTGAATAGTGATTTACAGTATCAGAAGTGCGAAGGTTTGCGTGTTTTGTTGAAATTGAGTTTTTCAGCACACATAAAGTACAGCAGTGTTTTCATTCTTTCTTTCATTCATTCATTCTTTCCTTCTTCAGATGAATGGAACGATAATCAGACATGTTAACTGGATCCAAGGTTGTTTGCGTTGGGTTTGTGTGGTGGAGTTGGCTTTTCCTTTAGAAAGCTTTGTGTGAGCTTCACATCCACATCATTGATTCTCTATCACTAAATGTTATCATAACATGCATATAAATCTATGTACAGTGAGATCTAAAAAACATGTGATCTCATGCCATCACATGTGTATGTGTGTATTTAACTGCAGGCGATGTATGGGTTCATCCTGTGATGTGTCTCATGACTCTAATGATAAGAAAAACTCTCTTTTCTTTTTTTATGATTGTGACTGATGTGTATTTCACTTTATTCATCTGTTTAGAACATTTTGCCTGAGGTGTACTGATCTGCCATCAGTAAATTCAAGTTTAAACTTGACTTGGAAAAATTCCTTACCCATTTTGAAGTAGTTCATTAGCTTTAAGCTGGTCTAACTTGTGATTTATCTATTCATCTATCTAGGGATATAACTAGCCAGACCAGTGTAACATGTTAATCACATTTAAGTGCTTTCTTTCTTTCTTTCTTTCATTAGGACTATGGCACTAAACAGAGATTTTTCATCATCAGTTTAAACGATAACTATTATATCGGTTAGGCCGATAGTTGAACAACACTTAATTGAAGTGAAAGCCACTAGTTCATACAGTGAGTTGTGAACACACACACACATGCGCGCACACACCCGGAGCAGTGGGGCAGATATCACTGTAGCACCCGGGGAGCAAAGAGGTTAAGGTGCTTTCGCTCAAGGCCACATCAGTCGTTACCTGTCGGCTCTGGGAGACGAAACTGTGACCTTGGGACCACAAATTCGTCTCAACTCCCACTAAGCCAGGACTGCCCAAAAAATTAAATTAAAATAAATATGCTTGTAAACTTATACCAAAAAATACTGAGCATGGACCCATCTCCCCAGGGAAGGGTGAGTGCCCGGACTATGGGAAAGAATACCGACTTCAGAGCCCTGTCCCTGGACAACACCCGAAATACACCTAACATTCCTACAGCTTTCTTGAATTATTGGCTTAGGGGAACTTGTGAAAGACCTTTTATACATTTGTTTTCAAACATTTGTGTTTCGGGCCACCGAAATACTTTCTCATGTACATGAATGTGCAAAACTTATAAAGATATAGTATTTTTCTAAACGGTTCTAAACGGATTCTAAACGGTTCCTTACAAAACTGTTCCTTAAGACGTTAAACCTTTGAATTGCTGTGTCTGTGAATATAGTTTCATGGAAACACTTCATTTGAATTATTCAGATGATGTTCAGGCGGTTAGTCATTGACGCAGAATGTCTTAAAGATGGGAACCGGTTGAGTAACACTGAAGAAACCGGAATGAAGATGTTGGTTTAGGTGAACTGAAGGCATTTTATCAGCCATTTTCTAAATTCTCCACATGAATGTCGATGTGTTCTGTTAACCACAGAATCCGGTGGGATGAGCTTTAGATTGAGGGAGGATTCTCTTCTGATATTATCTGCTGTGTGTTGTGTTTTAATCCTGTTCTGTTGTGTTGTTTGCAGTGCTCTGATGTACAATGATGTGGTCTGTGCTCCTGACACTTTACTGGACAACACTCGTCACAGCTCTTCATCAGTCCAGTCCTGTCGCTGGAACACCGGACGGTGAGTGAATCAGATCTGTTCTGAGATCAGTTTGAAAGTGTGATGGCTGCAGACGTGACCTCACACAGACATCAGATCTCATGCTGACTGGAGATCAGTGTTTATCTGATACTCTCCGTTCATAATCACATCTCGCTTGTTCTCCACTCACTTCAGTTGCTCTAATCATCTGCCTGTGTGATTGGCTGGCTGCTGTTGCCCAGGGCAACGCCGGTACATATTTGAGGTAGCTATTGAAAGGTCACTGCAGTAGAATTGAACACACCTTCACCGTTTGTAAGAAACCGAGTTTAATTTCCCCAGAATTCTTTCCATTCTAAAGAACAAGAGCCCAGGACTTTCTGAGAATATGTGTGAATACAAACTCTCCATCAGTGTCTTCTCAGAATATATAAGATAAAGTCAATCACAGTGTTCATGTGTCACCATGGAGATAAGCTTTCTCTTTCTGTCTCAATGGTTTGAAGCTTCATGTGTTTAAATTAAGTCGGCTTTCTTCTTTTCTCCGAGAAAAAAGCTTCTGATCATACATTAGATCACATTAAACATTGACGTGACATATATATATATATATATTATCAGATTTTAAGTAATCACATGATTCTCAGTTCAGACAGACAGATGGTGTTGTGTCAGCAAGCAAGAGTTTGTTTACGTCACAGTTTGAGTGTGTAATCTGTCTCACAAGGTTTCTGTTGCTGAGTTTAGGTTCAGGGTTGTATTAATTGAAAAGACAACTCCACTTTATGGTTGTGAACAAGCCCTGTTGACCTGCTCATTTGGTCAGGAGTTTTCTGGGGTCACTGGAGTTCTTCCTGACCCTACTTAATCAGATTAACATAGTTGTTAGCATTAGTCTCCATGTTATAATCAGAAAGGTTTTAAGCACATTACAGCATTTAACAACCTGACAAAACAAACAGATACAGGAACACACAGCTCACAAAACCCTATGTGTATCCAGTAACTGAATCTGTGTCTTTAACATTACAGCTTAAATCCTTTGAGGTAAGTTTATGAACAGATTGAAATGCTTTTCATTTTATTTTGCAGTTGTGGAACTGCCAAAAATTTCGAAATGCCGCTCATCAAACATGGAGGACTTCACCTGTTACTGGTCTCCTCTTGACACTGAAGAGAATGTCACCTACACCTTCATGTACACACTTGAGTAAGACATACAAACATCATTTCAAATAACGTACTAAAGACGGATCTTATGATGTCATGAGGTCTGTGCTCCGTTGTAGGAAGGGTGATGTTCAGGAGTGTCCAGATTACATAACTGCTGGTCCAAACAGCTGCTACTTCGATGCCAAACACACTCAAGTCTGGCAGATCTACTGTATGAACATCACGGCAGACACCCGCAGCGGTCCAATCATATCCCCTTTATACTGCATCGATGTGGTGGAGATAGGTGATCGACACTGATGTCACAACATTCTCTCAATATTTAACTTGTAAACCTGGTATAAGTGTCATGAGATTTTCTGTGTGTTGTGTATATTTTTCATCAAAAAGCTAATATGTGTGTGTCTCTATCTCTGTTTCTCACTCTCTATGTGCGTACAGTGGAGACGGATCCACCCTTTAACTTATCTTACAGTGTGTTGAACACAAGCGCTGATCATTTGGGTCGCTCTGTTCTGGTGTCCTGGTTGTATCCGATCGCACATGAAGTCAACACCGGCTGGATCACACTGGAGTATGAGCTCAGATACAGACATCTGTCAGAACCTGACCAATGGAAGGTAAAAACCGCCAGAATATTCCTGAATGAGTGTGATATAATACAGTGTTCTCACACATGTGCGTGTATGCGTGAGTGTGTGTAGGTTAAGGAACGCTTGCGGGAAACTCAGCTGGAGTTACTGGATCTTCCCATGGGCAGTTTTGAGCTGATGGTGCGCTGTCGATCTGATAAAAGTTCATTATGGAGCAGATGGAGCAATCCCATCTACTTCACTGTTACCACTGGACGTTTGCCTGGTAAACACACACACACACACTGATGTTTTACGTACATTTATCCGTGTCTGTCTGACTGATTTTTGTGTTACAGTTCACATGCTGGTGATCATGTTGGTAACCACCATCACTGTTATGACCTTCCTCATCATTGGCTTTGGGCTCATTCCCCAGGGAAAGAGGTCAGTGACATCACTTCTGGACAGTTCTATTGAGTCACATGTAAAAGTGTCTGAGACAGTCTCCTTTTTTTATTTTGTTTCTGCAGAATTAAAGCATACCTACTGTCACCCATTCCCAAACCACGCATCCAGGGACTCGATCCCATGCTCATCAAGGTTTGTTTCCTAGAACTCTGTGTGACATTACACAAACCGTTGATTTTAAGCTGCTTGATTTTTGTGATTTTTAAAATCACATGAAGTTTGAAAGTGTTTGTGTGGCGTTCATCTTTTTGTTCTTTTGTCTCCAGAATGGGAAGATCGATGAGATCAATCATCATTTTTCCTCTTTTCATGGCTATAAATCTCCTCAGTACTGTATGGAGACGTGGTATCAGGTCAACGTGGATGCAAATCCGGCAGTGGCGCTCAACGGTTTGATGTCTTGCTATAAACATGAGGACAGAACGACCGGTGCGACGTTCCCTCAGCAGCAGCACTTCTTTCAGACCAACCAGAGCCCTGCACTGTACTGCCGCGGCCCTGCCGAACACGCCGCATCTTACTGCCACACACCCACAGATGCAGACAAGACCCTTCAGAATACTGCAGAGCCAAGCCACACTCACCCAGAGCTGATTTCCTTCCCAGGAATGGACTACAGTATGATTGTAAACCCTGCCACCGCACAGATGGTCATGACAAAGCCCAATAATCAGGACTTTTACACCTGTGTGGGTGAGGTGATCAGCGGGGAGGTTCAGCTGGTGCCCTGTCTTCCTGAGCCCATGAAAAACATGTCCTACCTACAGTTTAATGACGGAGCGGCGGAGCCGGACAAAAGTGCTCAGTTAGCGGCTCTGATGGAGAGACAGATGGAGGAGATGTCCAGAGGCGATGATATGGGTGAGACAGATCAGAGGGAATGTGATGTGCCTTTACTGCCACATTCAGACAACAAACACTGAGACACTACAGCTACACATGCACACACACACACACACACACACACACACACACACATACAGGCGAACACACATGTGCGTAGGACAATCACACAATTAATTTATAGGGGTTAAATATTCTTTTGCTCCATGCTACAAGTGCTTAATGTTTAGTTCACGTTCAGGTCATGAGTATCTTCACATTGACTCAGTTTGTGTCGGTTCGTGTTTTCTGGGTAACCAGGAAATGAAAACTGTGACACTCTTCTTCAACTTGTCAATATTGAGAAGTGTGCACAGAAATTACAGCACTGATATTTTCATACAGCAAAATTATATATTTATGATAAGGTGATTGTACGTGCTTTCCACCATGATTTGGGATCAGTCAACAGGATGTCACATGTTTGGGAAGAAGGAGTGCAAAGTGTGTGTCACGTGAGTTAGGTGTGTGTCATGTGAACCTATGAGCATGGGACATCATGTCAAATACCTTACAGTTACAAATGCGCTGATGCGTTTTATAATAAATGAGATGCTTAGGACACTCACTTTTACACTTGATTCAAATGAATCATAAGCCAAGTAGCCTATACGACACATATTTTATCATGACACACATATGTACACATCCCAAACACACATTTTTGACCCATGCAGCCTGTGTCCCAGGAGCAGACACATTACGTGACCCTAATTTGTGAGAGAAATAAACCATGAGCTGTGAGAGCGTAAGAGAGAGAGAGGGGGACACATAAAACATTACACAATCATTTCTCTACATGTTTTTCATGTTAGTGTTTGACAGTCTGCACTGGAACTGTACGCAGGTTTTATTTACATATTATGCTTGTAAAGTTATTTAGCACAAACACAAACATCAACTCATGAGTCACTGTGCGAATGCTTGTGTGTTAAATAGTGTTGAAAAAAACTGATCACTCAGACAATGATGTCACAACGCTTAAAATCTTAAAGAGGAAAGAAATGTTTTTCCTCAGGTTTTTACAATGTTGTTGCCGTAAGCATTCACTCGTTTCACCAGAAAGCGGTTTGGTGTGAGTTTACCACATTAACAAGTTTAAGTCGCACACACACACAGACCCATACACACGCACATACTAAGACACACACACTAAGACACACACACGCACGCACACACACAGACCCATACACACGCACATACTAAGACACACACACTAAGACACACGCACGCACGCACGCACACACACAGACCCACACACACGCACACACACACACACACAAACCCCTATAGAAACTTTAGAATCACCAGCTTAACGACTCGACATCACAGAACAACTGCAGGCTTCTGTTGGTGTATATGATGTTTGTCAAAGAGACTCAAGTCTGTTAAATAAACATCAATGAGAGAAACAAGTTTAAATCTGATCAAGTCAAAGGTCACATAGTAATGTTTCACCTCATGATATTTTTATAAATATTTATGAATATGCAGATGATCCTAACTCATCAGAATTGTTTTACATCTGTACCTATAAACAGAAGCCAAATATTACTCGTTCACACACGTGATCATTATGAAATCATTTTTGTTTAAATGATGTTAAAGCCATTAATATTTATTAAAGTGTGGATGATTCTCCTTGTGTGATTCAAACTCAGGAAGTGATGTCATTCTGCAGGAAACACACAGGTCTGAAAAATGTCTTTACATTTTTTTGGATCGTCCAACAGATTTAAGAAAAACCATGAAAATATAAAAAAAGATTCGAAATGACGTAAAAACAACATTTGATGTAACATGTCTGTTGATACAGTCCCTCTGGTGAAGCTTCTGTTTTATTTGTTATTTATGTGTTTTCATGTTAAATGTGTTTTTGGTGTGTGTGTGTGTGTGTGTGTGTGTGTGTGTGTGTGTGTGTGTGTGTGTGTGTGTGTGTGTGTGTGTGTGTGTGTGTGTGTGTGTGTGTGTGTGTACGTATACGTATACGTATACGTGTGTGTATACATTAGAGACATAAACACTGTGTTATTTGTACTGCACTGTTTTCTCTTTTACATTTTTCTTTAGATTTAATTATTTCTCGCGTTTGTTGTGCCTTTACACGTGCGGGGGTTTTATGCTTTATAAATGTAAATACACACTGCAGGTGTATAGCCCCTATATATTTAAATAAAGATTTATAAAGAAATAAATAAGCTGACAGAATAATGAATGCTTAATAGAAAGAACACTATATATTGTGAGTATAAAGCGTTTTTTGTACATTAGATTATTTTTGTGACACTAAATTTTGTTGCTCTTAATGGATTTGTCATTGTGAGGAAACACAATAAAGGTGAAATCTGACGGGATAAAGATGTTTTTATTCTGATGTGTTCGTGTGTGTGTGTGTGTGTGTGTGTGTGTGTGTGTGTGTGTGTGTGTGTGTGTGTGTGTGTGTTTGATAGATAAGAGACATAATTCTTTAATGTCTTTAAACAACAAAAGACAAAAAATCTATAAAAAAGTGGTAAATCTTTTACGCTGTATAAAGTGCTGAAATGTAAATATTGAGTTTAAATGTCTTCTTTTTGTTACAGTATACAGCATAGAATGAGATAAAAAGTATTTGATCACTTCTGTACGTGCATTAAGTAGAAAGTATTTTCTGAAATCTGTTGATAAATGACTTGAACGATTATTTAGTTGAAGATTTAATTGCTTTACGTAACTGTATATGTCATGTTTACCCATATGAAGTAATATAAATGTAATGCTGGTTTAAATGAAGAAGCAAAAACAGAATTGATAATGCATCTATCTTTTGTTTTTCGTTGAACAAACTGAAGGTAAACCTTGAAATGTATTGGCTCTTTAAGTTGCCCTGTGATGATGTCACAGCTGTTTCAGGGGCGGCCCTGTGGGGTCTAAGTTTAGAGTGTAAATCACACTCACAGTATCTCAGAGGACCTGTTGAGACGGACGGCTCAACCCAACACACACATTCAGGTCAGAAACAACTCCATTTCTGTTCTACTGTTTCACAAGAGGATGAAAAAAGTGTTTTTACACTGAACATTCAGTGTGTGTGTGTGTGTGTGTGTGTGTGTGTGTGTGTGTGTGTGTGTGTGTGTGTGTGTGTGTGTGTGTGTGTGTGTGTGTGTGTGTGTGTGTGTGTGTGTGTGTGTGTGTGTGTGTGTGTGTGTGTGTGTGTGTGTGTGTGTGTGTCAGTGACTCTAGAAGTATCTCTGCAGCTGTCAGACTCCTATATATAGACACTCATTCCTGTGTATAAACACACACACACACACACAGATAACACAAGCACTCATGTTAAATGTTTCATCAGGGATTTAATGGCAAAGTGTTTATTTTTTTGTTCTTTTAATTACACACACAAAACCTTAGAAGTACAATAATGCCATTTAGCAGAAATTTGGTTTATTTTTCCTAAATGATGTTTACAGATGACAAGCTGGAATTCTGGTGAAAGTACATCAGTCATTTTCAATGAAATTCATTCAGTTGGTCTTTTCAGTTGTGTGGTAGTGTTTTCCTTTTTTTGATTGTTTGTTTGCCTTAAAGTTTTTTTGTGTCACTTTGATTTAAGGGTATAACAAATAAAATCAAAATTGCTTTACATCTTATATCTGATATCTATAGCAAAGATAAAAAGACACTGAGAAAATCATTTAATTCTGATTAGTTTGTGACGCCAAAGATTTTTCTATTGATATATTACTCTTTGAAGGAATATCAACCTGTTCATATCATGTTTTTATCCTTCTCTCTGTGTGTGTGTGTGTGTGTGTGTGTGTGTGTGTGTGTGTGTGTGTGTGTGTTTGTGTGTGTGTGTGTGTGTGTGTGTGTGTGTGTGTGTGTGTTTAGGATGATGACGTCAGCTAGTGAGAGCACCACTGTGACGGATCAGCAGGCCTTAGATGAAGCAGTGTCTGTCAGAGATGTTCAATCGCATTACCTGCGCTGTCCGTCCCCCAGGTACACACACACACACACACACACACACACACACACACTGACACACACACTGACACACACACACACACACACACACACACACTGACACACACACACACACACACACACACACACACACACACACACACACACACACACACACACACTGACACACACACACACACACACACACACACACACACACACACACACACACACACACACACACACACACACACACACACACACACACTGACACACACACACACACACACACACACACAGGAGTGCATAATAATGGCACTACAGACACTGAACGTGTGTCTTTGATTTCATCCAAAGCTTCTCTACAGCATCAGATCGGTTCTCTGTGATTTCTGGATCAGAAGTTGAGAGCATCTTCATGGAACCCATCCATCTGTCATCTGCCATCGCTGCCAAAAAGATCATCAATGAAGGTCAGCTTGTTAAATCCAGACTGATTCATTCTTTATAATCTACTCATGAGTGATGATGATGACGATGATCTTTTTAGAGCTAAAGAGCAGAGACGCAAGATCTCCAGAGATGTCTGACACAATGTTAGAAACAGCCGAGCAGTTGATGGTGGAGGATCTGTACAACAGAGTTAAAGACATGATGGATGACCAGAGTCCTTATAACACTCCCTGTGTACTGGATATCCAGAGAACTCTGATGCAAGACCGACTCGAAGCTCCATTTAATCCTGTTGATGAAGTCTGGCCAAACATTTACATCTCTGAGAAGTGAGTCACATCATTTACACAACTCAAGATTTAATTAAGTCATTGAGATTTAAAAGTGATCTCATCAGTCTTTATTTTTTCTTCATATCATGAGATTTGAGGATGTTTTTCATGTGTGTCTCAGGGCTGTGGCAGTAAATAAAGCTCGCCTGAAGCGCATGGGCATCACTCATATTGTGAATGCAGCTCATGGGACAGGAGTTTACACGGGTCACACGTTCTATCAGAACATGAACATTACATATATGGGCATTGAGATCGATGATTTCACCGAATGTGACATATCACCTCATTTTCGCCCGTGTGCTGAGTTTCTGGATGATGCTCTACTGACACACAGAGGTAAGAACACTTTCACTTAACCTGTTTTGAAACTTGTGGATTCTTAATGTAGCTCTTTCTGGATTTTAATTGTTCCACATTATGGTGAAAGAAACATTCTATCAGCAGATAAACCCTAACCCAAAATAAACATATCTGACATCATTTCTTTACAATGTACATGTGACTCTATGTTCAGTGGTTCTGTGTTCACACAATAGTGTTCAGTGTTGTTTATTGTTCAACATTTTTCAAAATAGAATAGAAGAAAGAAACTTATACAGGCACAGAAATAATTATTTAATGTGGCTTAGTAAATATCACAAAAATTAACAGTTATATTGACTAATGAAAGAAAATATAACGGTAATTGATTTAAAATCCAACGTTTCAATTCTCATAAAATTACAAAAAAGATCATGTTATAAATAATACATTTTTCTTATATAATTAGGATAAATATCTGACATTTTTTGGTAGATTGTAATAGATAATATCCGAGTTAATCATATTTTAAAAAAATATACTTGTATATTCACAAAACGTTAACACTTTATTTGACTCAGTTCAGTCTTTTCTTTTTAGAGTAAATTGTTTCAGATAAAACACAGAATTTTGTTCTAAGTGCAGGTATTATATGAAATGAGGATAAAGAAATTATGATATAATTGTGGTTTTGATCTCTTGGCTTTGTCTGGATCTGATCTGAGATCTGCATGACACTTTTTGGTGAATCTTCCGTGTTTTGATGTCAAACACTTCAGGTGAAGAAATGTCAACTGAACAGTCCTTTTCACTTTGTAGGGAAAGTTCTGGTGAACTCGATGATGGGTGTGAGTCGCTCTGCTGTTCTGGTTGCTGCCTATCTGATGATCTTTCAGAGCATGAGCATCATGGAGGCACTGATGGAGATCAGAAAGAAACGTGCCATCAACCCAAATGAAGGTTTTCTGAAGCAACTGCGTCAGCTGAACGAGACTTTAATGGAGGAACATGAGGAAGACGATGATGCTGATACTCTCAGTCAATGTTCTGTAATCGACACCCGGGCTCACCCAGATGAGGAGGAACAGAGCCTATTTGGAGTTAAAGCCCAATCCATCATGGTGGAAGAGGAGGAAGACAGCTGCAGCATCATGAGCAGCGTTGCATCATCCGCCGCCGCCATGAAAGCAGGAATCCTGAGTCAATCTGAAATGAAAGTGATCTCAGAAGATCCTGTTCTGCCTGTAGAAGAAAGAGATGATGAAGATGGAGATGTGGACAACATCATCAGAGAGTGGCAGAAACGAAATGAGAAATATCAGAGCGAGGAATGGTGGGAATCGCAGCTAATGTGTGATGACGGCTGGGAAAAGCGTCCACCGCCGCGGCCGGAGGACCTGGAGAGCGTGACCAGTGAAGATGTGAGAATAGTGAAAGAACGGATCAGACGTCGTCCACGTCGAGCCGCTTCAGACGCCGGATCCACAGCGAGCTGCAGCAGTTACTCGGATCTGTGGAAACAACGGCTGAAGGAGATCGAGGAGCAGGCTGCTGCGCGATACCAGCGTAAAAAGGTCGAGGACGATGACCTCCACTGTGAAGCAAGACAGAAAAAAATCGACGACGACGTTGAGAGCATCATGTCAGAGTCCAGCTCTATGTATAATTTCTGTAAAAAGAACAAAGACTTATCTCCTCTGGAGAGGTGGAAGATTAAACGAATCCAGTTTGGATGGAACAAAAAAGACGGGGCGTTAGAGAATGGTGAGGAAGAGATGGAAGCTCCAGCGGCCTTGCCCGAGGATGTCAACTTAACCGCATATCAGACCTGGAAACTGAAGCAGCAGAGGAAACATGGCGGAGAGGAGAACAAAGATGAGATCCTGCAGATGAGTCGAGGAGAGGACGCTGCCACTGCCAAGAGACGACAGAGAAGGACGGAGCTCCTGGAGCGCACCAGGAAAACGCTGGAGGAGAGCCAATCGATGTGCGGCTGGGAGACGGA
The DNA here is from genome assembly GCA_033220385.1 of Triplophysa yarkandensis. NCBI lineage: Eukaryota > Metazoa > Chordata > Actinopteri > Cypriniformes > Nemacheilidae > Triplophysa > Triplophysa yarkandensis. Next base: position 3,472,284 of record CM065660.1, read on the forward strand.
GAGTGCTCTGAGTACCAGCATCCCGCTGTCTGCCTTCTGCGCGGGTGCTTTTCCATCCCCGAGTGCCGTCGGAGAGGATAATATGTCCGTGTTGAGTGGAAGATCCGGCCTAACAGCTCACAGCGTTCAATCTTTGCCCATAGATCCTCCGGCACTTCCCGCTCCAGTCACGGGTCCTAACGGAGAGCCCATGGTCAACATCGCAAACATACAGAACTGGATCACCAGTGTGGTGAATGAGACACTCATTCAGAAGCAAACAGAGATGATGATGATGATGGGGACGAGTCTCCCTCCGTCCAGAGCCTCTTCAGTGTTCAGTCGTGGGACAGATGATGATAAAGTATCTGTGTTAAGCGGAGTCACATCCTCCAGCAGCCTGTCCCACTGTAGAGCTGAATGTGTTTTACCGTCGGTGGGGACTGCCCGCTCCCTTCTGTCGGCTGGAGGAAGAGCTGAGTCTGTGATATCTGGTGGAGGAACATCACACCTTTCCTCCGTCTCCAGCTCACGGAAAAGCAAAATTACAACGACCAGTGTGCCGCTGTACAGTCTGTTCCAGGATCAGGTAAATCTTCACAAACTCAACGCCATGGAGAAAGAAATAAAGTCTGACATGAGAGACAAGATGGCCTCGTATGAGGTGAAGAAAATCACTGAGGACAACAAGCGCAGCACGTTATACAAGAAGAAGAAACAGAAGGATGACGAAGAACTCGTACAGTCAATCGGATTGAATGATAAAGAAATCTGTCCATGTGAGAAGCCCAAACCCAAGCGAGATTTCGGCCGTTCGGGGATCCTTAACCTCCCAACATCGGTAGAAAACAGCAGTGATATTGATGAATGGCTGAAGAATGTGAGACCTCCCTGTAAATCAAACTCTTATCAAGATGATCCTGAACCCCGCATGTCTCGAGTGTCATATGAAGAAGAAGAGGAACCCTCAGAACTGGACTTCAGCAGTCACCATAGCTCTATCACAGTGAATGAAGATGAAGAAGAGAACTACGACTTTACCTCCAGATTTACATCCAGACGTCAGGCCTGCCATCACATGGATCTGTCTAGAGATTCAAGTCCAGACATCCAGAACTATTCCAGATTTCAGAGACCTTCAGCTGAGACTTCATACAATGTTTTAGATGAAAGTGGGAGTTACAGAAGCAGAAGCTCTTTTACCAAAGACCAAAATAGCACTCGTTCCCCACGACTGGAGAATGATGGTGACAATGAAGATAGTGATGATGAGGAAATCTCTGCTTTCATTGCTCAGATTAAAGAAAGAGCTCGAGCACGCGTCGCTGAAGAAATACAAGAAGATGAAGTACTCGCGGCGTGGAAAAAACAAGAGTTAAACACTGACAAACCCTAAACACACACACACACACACATACACACACACACACACACACACACACACACACACACACACACACACACACACACACACACACACACACACACACACACACACACAGCGATATCAATGACTTGATTAAAAATGAATGCACAGACACTATTTAAACCGATCAGAGATGATACCACTGAATTGTGAATGAACGCACAGACACTATTAAAGTAAACTAAGAGGACAACACTGAATTCACTGATGAACTAACTTTAACCATAATTTAGCATTGTTGACACACTGTTTAACAAACTAATTTTGTTCAGCTGCTTTGATCCAATGTATTTTGTTTAAAGCACTATATAAATTAAGATGACATTGACTTTGACTACAAAGCTCTGAAATCTCAAATACCAATAAAATGCAAAAACAAATTGTTAAACTGGTGTATAGTGTGTATTGTATGTACTCAGAAATGGACTACACAACTTCATTACATCAGTAAAAGTACAGTTACAACAGGTCAAATATTACTCCACCACAAGTAAAAGTTGTGAAAACACAAGTACACATTTTCAAAAGTACTAAGAATTTTAAGTATGTTTCAGTGAAGGTCATGGCACACACTGTTGTTAAGGGAAGTGTGAACACCATACTTGGAATTTGTGCTCTGCATTTAACCCATCCCAGTGTACACACACACACACACACACACACACACACACACACACACTGTGAACACACACACGGAGCAGTGGTCAGTCATGCTGCGGTGCCAGGGAACAACTCGAACCACCAAGGCCATGACCACCCTCATATCTTTTATGTCAGTGCATTGATTTATTTTCACATTGATTATACCTCTAAAGAAACTTAATAACTCCTAATATCAATAATATAAAGAGCTTTATGTATCATGCATTAGTCCAAGATTAATATGTGTTTATGAGCTGTGTTTCGTCCATCCATCCCATACCGCTGGACAACAACATTATTTTCATTAACACCAAAACTATTTGTTTTATAACCATTAAATTCATTTGGTTTTAGTTTAGTTTTTCTGTGTTTTTCAGCAGAGATACTTCAACTTTAGTTTATTTAGTGAAAACATTATTCATTTCTTTAAATCATAAATAAACATATCAGAAGTTAACACAAACACTCATTTCATTCTATGTGATCTCACAATAAATAAAAACTAGATTTTCTCGGTTGTGTTCCTTAGCTAAAAGTGTTTGGGATATTTATTTACCTTTTAACCATTATGTCAATCATTTTAAATTATGTCTTTTATGAACTTTTACGGATCATAGCACTTATATAAGGCATCACACACAATTAAACTATCATACTGTATGATCACATTAAACTATAACATGTTTTTTTCATCTTTAATGATCTTATTTGTCTTTTAAAGAGCTTTTAAAGAGCTGTGTATTAGTTCCACGGGGGAGGTCCCAGGGTTTTGCGTCATAGTTCCACCAAAAGTCCAATCAATGCAAACCAAAAAAAGGAAAAATCTGTCAACATTGAAATCTCACAAGCCAGAAAATATGTGCAAACAGAATAACTGCTGTATGTAAAGTTATTTTAACTTTTGGATATTTTTATAAGTGTAGTAAAGAAAAAAGTATGATATTTTCAAGTGTACTGTTGTAGTCAGAGGGCTAATTCGGAGAAGGGCTTCCGTTTAGACTTTTGCAGACATGTTTTGGTACAAGGCGTTACCCTATTTTTGTAGTTAAAAGACACCCTTAGGAAAGATATTAGCATTGTTGTTAAGCTGATTTTTTGTGTGACTTGTACAAGCAATTTTATGCCAATATTGTGGTTCCATGCGCAACACAACATGCCAACAATAAATGTAAAATATCTCCACAACCATAAGCCCCATATACATAAAACAGAAGGCACGCAGGGACCATGTCCATGTGCTCAGTCTGAGTCCTGGTCAGGGACACAAAAGAAGAGTTTATTGTTTTGATAATGAAAAGCTTCCCAATACAAAACATGAATGCAAACATCCAAGGCATAATATAAATATAATCTACAAAACAGAACAAACAATATCATTCCAAGTAATCTAAAACAAAATACTTTGCATATAACGTGACAAAACAAATAATAATGATGTGAATGCCTGAGTATTCTTGCACCGAGCTGCACAAGCACACCCACATGCACCACTGCAAAATATTCCACCTTTTCCACATTGACATTGCCTGGTACTGCACTGACTTCCACTATCCTTACATCCACATATTTTCAGTTCCAAGCACCTAGACAGTACAGGTTCTTTGGACAAAAGCTGGAGGACAAGCATTCCATCCTTCAGGTACCAACATCAACTGGTTGGTAAGGGCAACAGTGGATGGGTCAACAGTGACTGTTTCCAAATCTTTGTTGGATAGTGGGCACTCATGAGGTGCAGAGACAAGCTGGCCTCTTTGGCTACAATATCACCATCGAGAAAGCCCTGGTAGACACTTGGTGCTCTCTGTGCCAGGTGTTCCATGTCTGCTGTAGCATCCCATCTTGTGTAGTAGATGTGAGCACATGCAGCAAACCAGGGCATCATGCTCTTGAAGGCTGACATGTAAGGCTTCCAGTCACCAGATCTCAGTGCCCGTGTGAATGCCAGGAGAATAGACACAAGGTCCATGTATTGTCGCCAGAAGGTAAATGTTGGTTTGTCTTCATTAGCCTTGTCAAACTCAGCAAGGAAATCTTGAACCTCTCCTACTTTCAGAACAAGATCTTCAAAGCATACTGCAGCTGCCTCAATCTCTCCACATCTTATGTGTTCGGAGAGTGTGTCTGCCAACTCAAAGCAACTTTTGTCTATTGTGCTATCATTGTCATCCACCCATTGCAGAAAGGTTGGCCACAGTATTCTCCAAAGTGCTTCAATGGCAAGTTTGTGTGCACAGGCTATACGGTTCAATCACTTTCCCTTCATGGTGTTTTCAGCTGTGTTCTTTCGAACAGACCACTTTCCTCAAGAATGTCACTCAGTCCGAAATCAGCAAGATGCTGTCCAATGACTTTTGAAAAGTTCATCTGCACATGAAATCCACCCAAGAGAATAATAATATCCTCACACTCTTTTTGGTAGTGCCACTGATGCATCTTTGCTTTACAGTAGAGCTGCTCATCAAAGGGTATGATTGTGTAACTTTGACCCAGTTTTATAGGCATTTTGTGGCAGTTCTGTAACACTATCCAAATTGTGTCATAGTCATGTGCTGGAGAATTTATTTTAGGCATCATTCCAGCAACCATTTTTTGGTGATCTGCTTTTGACACAAGGTGGTTGAAGCCAATCCAAGATGCAACAACCTGATCATCTGTGTTCAGTAGTTTGCAAATAAACCATGCAAGATCTTGGTTCTTTGATTGTTTAGTTAGTTGTGTGTCTGGATAATACATCTCAGGTGTGACTGATCCATGAAATTTTGGAGGGGGCTTCTGCGATTCCTTGTTAGCATCTTTGAGTTCAAACACTGCTGGTGGAACTGAGACTGACTATAATCTCCCAGATTTCAGCATTATTTGGTTATTTCTTCTTCGGCACTACTTCTTCTGAAAGCAGCAGTCTGGGAAGCATGAAAGGTTCCTTTCCCATCAAGGGTCTTCTCATTTATGTCCATGTTGTACATACATTATGTATCCAGGTAGACTAGCATTGACATATACAGGATGTAAAGTCTGTCAGGCACGGTTTTTTCTGCATGATGCTGATCAACTCCTCCAATAACATCATGTCTTGGGGACTCCCTGATGTCTTCCTTAATCTTCAAAGAGAACAAGAGCAGTATGATGGAATCAGTTGGTTTTAAGGATTGAACAAATATTGATTTTCCCTGAAGCAACTTTTCAAGATTTGTCTTGAAACCCTGACCTTTGTATATTCCTGGTTACAAATCAAAGTCTCCCAGATATTTACAGTACCTTTCCAAACTTTTTCAACGAGTATATTTCACCTCTGGTAAGTCCTGGTCTAAGCTCATCCGCCACATTGTGTGGAAAGAAATAGAATATGGATCAACTGCTATTGATGAAGTGCTCCGACACTTGCTGAGGAACTCCCTGTAGCAGATAAGATGATACTTACGTTCTGGGGCAATCAAGTCATTGACTCCTGTAAGCCTCAGTCGAAATTCTGTATCTTCAATTCATTTCAATTCACTTTTATTGTCACATCACCCCGGTACATGTGCCCTGGTGAGTGAAATTCTTAGGAGCTTGCTCCAAAAACAATGCAGTACAGGTGACATGTAACATATAGTACAGACCACATAAGACAGTGTGCAATACGTACATACATATAATCAGTACAGTGTACTATAGACAAACACAGTCGAAACATTCAACACAGTGTGTACAAACATACATTTAGCACTAGAAAAAATGTAACACTAAACACAGAGTTTGCACGTTCTGCATAATGTAAACAAGATGTGCATAAAGATATGTTAAGGTGCAGCAGAGTGGACGTAGTCCTAATACAGTAAGTAGTTGCATAGGATGAAGGTAGACTGTTGTATAAAGTGCTGTGTGTAAATATTGTCCAGCGTTAAACTTTGGAGTTAAAGTACAGTGTGTGACATATTGTGTGTGGGAGTGTGTTGCGGGTGTATCAGTTCTGATTGTTCATGAGTCGGATAGCCTGAGGGAAAAAGCTATCCCTCAGTCGACTCGTGCGGGAGCGGATGCTGCGGAGACGACTTCCTGAGGGCAGCATAGAGAGCAGTCTGTGAGATGGGTGGCTGGAGTCCCTGATTATCTTCCGGGATTTCCTGATGCACCGCCTGGTTTAGATGTCCTGGAGGGAGGAAAGCTCACCTCCGACGATGTGGCAGGCAGTTTGCACGACCCTTTTCAGAGCTTTGCGGTTGCCAGCAGTGCTGTTACCAAACCAGGCAGTGATGCAGCTCGTCAGGATGCTCTCTATGGTGCAAGTGTAGAAGGTTCTGAGGATGCTGGGGCTCATTCCAAACTTCCTCAGCCTTCTAAGGAAGAAGAGGTGCAGTTGTGCCTTCTTCAGCACCTCGTCGGTATGAGTGGACCAGGTGAGATCCTCGCTGATGTTGACGCCGAGGAACTTGAAACTGCTCACCCACTCCACAGGTGTCTCGCTGATAGTGATGAGTGTGTGTTCTCTGCTCCGTTTCCTGAAGTCCACCACCAGCTCTTTGGTCTTGTCAGTGTTGAGTGAGAGGTGGTTCTCCTGACACCATTTAGTCAGGGTGCTCACTTCCGCTCAGTAGGCCGTCTCATCGTTGTCGAGGATCAGGCCTATGACAGTTGTGTCATCAGCAAACTTGACAATCACATTGGAGCTGTGCGTGGTTGTACAGTCATGCGTGAACAGGGAGTAACGGAGCGGGCTGAGAACACAGCCCTGAGGAGCACCAGTGTTGAGGGTCAGCGGTGATGAGGTTTTGTTGCCCATTCTGACCTTGTTGAGCTAGGTCAAGAATCTTTTCAGATCTTGTCATGACTTGGATGTTTCGAACTTTGCCCTCAGGCTTGTCTTTCTAACAGAAAATAAATATTTCCCAAGACATTGAAGGCATCGAACTCCTAGTGATGATCGGTTTGCAGTCGTTTGCAAGATTTAGTGACTTTTTTCACTTTCAAAGAGATTCTTCAGGCGGGAAATAAAAGTCACATTTTTAAGAGCTGCATAGATGTTTTGTGTCCAGAAACCTCAATTATCTCCAGGGTATCAGATACTCCACATCTTAGTATTTTGCTAATACACTTTAGCCCATTCTCAGAAGGATTTCTTAGTTTTATCTTGGCTGTATTTTCTATATTTGTCCTGACAAATGAAACATTTTCCCCAATCAATGTCTCTTCCTATTTGTTTGTCTTTGCATGCCAGGCTTCCATCTCCCTCTGGATTCGTGTTCTCTCATCTGAAAGGCAAAGAAGTGTTTTATTACACCAGTCGGATTGGTTTCTGAGTGGATCACTACAATGATCTTTGACATAAACTGAGGGCTTGGATATCTAACAAACTGGGAAACACTTTTAGCTAGCAGACTGTAAAATGGGCTGCTGTGAAGTAAATGAATTATAATCATAATATTTTCCTTGACACATCGGGACAAAATGTAATGTTCCTGTAAGAAAGTAAGCTAGTAATTCTGAAAGTAAAAGGGCCGAGATAAGTGTCTGGGAAGTAGCGAATAGCTGTTGTGAGCCGATTTAGTTGACCTGTTTCTGACCACATGTGATGTAAGAGTCTTGAAGTTAATGTTTGTGTAGACGAAGAGATCTGTTGTGTGATTTAATTCAATTTAAATAATACTCAAAAAGTGTCCATAAGAATTAAATATTCTGTATGATTGATTAAATTAAATATTCTGTATGATTAAATTAAATTAAATATTCTGTATGATTAAATTAAATATTCTGTATGATTAAATTAAATTAAATATTCTGTATGATTAAATTAAATTAAATATTCTGTATGATTAAATTAAATTAAATACTCTGTATGATTAAATTAAATATTCTGTATGATTCAATTAAATATTCTGTATGATTAATTAAATTAAATATTCTGTATGATTAATAAAATTAAATATTCTGTATGATTAAATAAAATATTCTGTATGATTAATTAAATTAAATATTCTGTATGATTTAATTAAATATTCTGTATGATTAAGTTAAATATTATCTGTATGATTTAATTAAATATTCTGTATGATTAAATTAAATATTATCTGTATGATTAAATTAAATATTCTGTATGATTAATTAAATTAAATATTCTGTATGATTCAATTAAATATTCTGTATGATTAATAAAATTAAATATTCTGTATGATTCAATTAAATATTCTGTATGATTAATTAAATTAAATATTCTGTATGATTCAATTAAATATTCTGTATGATTAATTAAATTAAATATTCTGTATGATTCAATTAAATATTCTGTATGATTAATTAAATTAAATATTCTGTATGATTTAATTAAATATTCTGTATGATTAAGTTAAATATTATCTGTATGATTTAATTAAATATTCTGTATGATTAAATTAAATATTATCTGTATGATTAAATTAAATATTCTGTATGATTAATTAAATTAAATATTCTGTATGATTCAATTAAATATTCTGTATGATTAATAA
>CM065660.1:3485791-3523291 GCA_033220385.1 Triplophysa yarkandensis
CATGACAAACATGCTCTATACTCACTTAATGACAAACATAATAAAACAAACACATGACAAACATCCTCTATACTCACTTTAATGACAAACATAATAAAACAAACACATGACAAACATCCTCTATACTCACTTAATGACAAACATAATAAAACAAACACATGACAAACATGCTCTATACTCACTTAATGACAAACGTAATAAAACAAACACATGACAAACATCCTCTATACTCACTTTATGACAAACATAATAAAACAAACACATGACAAACATCCTCTATACTCACTTAATGACAAACGTAATAAAACAAACACATGACAAACATCCTCTATACTCACTTAATGACAAACGTAATAAAACAAACACATGACAAACATCCTCTATACTCACTTAATGACAAACGTAATAAAACAAACACATGACAAACATCCTCTATACTCACTTAATGACAAACGTAATAAAACAAACACATGACAAACATGCTCTATACTCACTTAATGACAAACTCACTTAATGACAAACGTAATAAAACAAACACATGACAAACATCCTCTATACTCACTTTATGACAAACGTAATAAAACAAACACATGACAAACATCCTCTATACTCACTTAACACTTAAACAAACACATGACAAACATCCTCTATACTCACTAATACAAACAAAAACAAACACATGACAAACATCCTCTATACTCACTTTATGACAAACATAATAAAACAAACACATGACAAACATGCTCTATACTCACTTTATGACAAACGTAATAAAACAAACACATGACAAACATCCTCTATACTCACTTTATGACAAACATAATAAAACAAACACATGACAAACATCCTCTATACTCACTTTATGACAAACGTAATAAAACAAACACATGACAAACATCTCTATACTCACTTAATGACAAACGTAATAAAACAAACACATGACAAACATCCTCTATACTCACTTAATGACAAACATAATAAAACAAACACATGACAAACATCTCTATACTCACTTTATGACAAACATAATAAACAAACACATGACAAACATGCTCTATACTCACTTTATGACAAACGATAATAAAACAAACACATGACAAACATCCTCTATACTCACTTTATGACAAACATAATAAAACAAACACATGACAAACATCCTCTATACTCACTTTATGACAAACGTAATAAAACAAACACATGACAAACATGCCTCTATACTCACTTAATGACAAACGTAATAAAACAAACACATGACAAACATCCTCTATACTCACTTTATGACAAACGTAATAAAACAAACACATGACAAACTGCTCTATACTCACTTAATGACAAACATAATAAAACAAACACATGACAAACATCCTCTATACTCACTTAATGACAAACATAATAAAACAAACACATGACAAACATCCTCTATACTCACTTTATGACAAACGTAATAAAACAAACACATGACAAACATGGCTCTATACTCACTTTATGACAAACGTAATAAAACAAACACATGACAAACATCCTCTATACTCACTTTATGACAAACGTAATAAAACAAACACATGACAAACATCCTCTATACTCACTTTATGACAAACGTAATAAAACAAACACATGACAAACATCCTCTATACTCACTTAATGACAAACGTAATAAAACAAACACATGACAAACATCCTCTATACTCACTTAATGACAAACATAATAAAACAAACACATGACAAACATCCTCTATACTCACTTTATGACAAACATAATAAAACAAACACATGACAAACATGCTCTATACTCACTTTATGACAAACGTAATAAAACAAACACATGACAAACATCCTCTATACTCACTTAATGACAAACATAATAAAACAAACACATGACAAACATCCTCTATACTCACTTAATGACAAACGTAATAAAACAAACACATGACAAACATGCTCTATACTCACTTAATGACAAACATAATAAAACAAACACATGACAAACATCCTCTATACTCACTTTATGACAAACGTAATAAAACAAACACATGACAAACATGCTCTATACTCACTTAATGACAAACGTAATAAAACAAACACATGACAAACATGCTCTATACTCACTTAATGACAAACATAATAAAACAAACACATGACAAACATGCTCTATACTCACTTAATGACAAACATAATAAAACAAACACATGACAAACATGCTCTATACTCACTTAATGACAAACATAATAAAACAAACACATGACAAACATGCTCTATACTCACTTAATGACAAACGTAATAAAACAAACACATGACAAACATCCTCTATACTCACTTTATGACAAACATAATAAAACAAACACATGACAAACATGCTCTTTACTCACTTAATGACAAACATAATAAAACAAACACATGACAAACATGCTCTTTACTCACTTAATGACAAACGTATAAAACAAACACATGACAAACATCCTCTATACTCACTTAATGACAAACGTAATAAAACAAACACATGACAAACATCCTCTATACTCACTTAATGACAAACATAATAAAACAAACACATGACAAACATGCTCTATACTCACTTAATGACAAACATAATAAAACAAACACATGACAAACATCCTCTATACTCACTTTATGACAAACATAATAAAACAACACATGACAAACATCCTCTATACTCACTTAATGACAAACATAATAAAACAAACACATGACAAACATGCTCTATACTCACTTAATGACAAACGTAATAAAACAAACACATGACAAACATCCTCTATACTCACTTAATGACAAACGTAATAAAACAAACACATGACAAACATCCTCTATACTCACTTTATGACAAACGTAATAAAACAAACACATGACAAACATCCTCTATACTCACTTAATGACAAACGTAATAAAACAAACACATGACAAACATCCTCTATACTCACTTAATGACAAACGTAATAAAACAAACACATGACAAACATCCTCTATACTCACTTAATGACAAACGTAATAAAACAAACACATGACAAACATCCTCTATACTCACTTAATGACAAACGTAATAAAACAAACACATGACAAACATCCTCTATACTCACTTAATGACAAACGTAATAAAACAAACACATGACAAACATCCTCTATACTCACTTTATGACAAACATAATAAAACAAACACATGACAAACATGCTCTATACTCACTTAATGACAAACATAATAAAACAAACACATGACAAACATGCTCTATACTCACTTAATGACAAACATAATAAAACAAACACATGACAAACATGCTCTATACTCACTTAATGACAAACATAATAAAACAAACACATGACAAACATGCTCTATACTCACTTAATGACAAACATAATAAAACAAACACATGACAAACATGCTCTATACTCACTTAATGACAAACATAATAAAACAAACACATGACAAACATGCTCTATACTCACTTAATGACAAACATAATAAAACAAACACATGACAAACATGCTCTATACTCACTTAATGACAAACATAATAAAACAAACACATGACAAACATCCTCTATACTCACTTAATGACAAACATAATAAAACAAACACATGACAAACATGCTCTATACTCACTTAATGACAAACATAATAAAACAAACACATGACAAACATGCTCTATACTCACTTAATGACAAACATAATAAAAACAAACACATGACAAACATGCTCTATACTCACTTAATGACAAACATAATAAAACAAACACATGACAAACATCCTCTATACTCACTTTATGACAAACATAATAAAACAAACACATGACAAACATGCTCTATACTCACTTAATGACAAACATAATAAAACAAACACATGACAAACATCCTCTATACTCACTTAATGACAAACATAATAAAACAAACACATGACAAACATGCTCTATACTCACTTAATGACAAACGTAATAAAACAAACACATGACAAACATGCTCTATACTCACTTTATGACAAACATAATAAAACAAACACATGACAAACATGCTCTATACTCACTTTATGACAACATAATAAAACAAACACATGACAAACATCCTCTATACTCACTTAATGACAAACATAATAAAACAAACACATGACAAACATGCTCTATACTCACTTTATGACAAACATAATAAAACAAACACATGACAAACATCCTCTATACTCACTTAATGACAAACATAATAAAACAAACACATGACAAACATGCTCTATACTCACTTAATGACAAACATAATAAAACAAACACATGACAAACATCCTCTATACTCACTTTATGACAAACATAATAAAACAAACACATGACAAACATGCTCTATACTCACTTTATGACAAACATAATAAAACAAACATAACCGTTAAGCCGTTTTCATCTGTTGGAAAGCAAAACTAAAACCCATAATCCTGGACATGTTTGCAGTATCATCCACAACACTACAATGATGTTTAAGGTTAAATCTTCTTGATATTTGTTAACATTTGGGCAGGCTGATTTCAATGCTCAAACATTCTTACCTTTAACATGGGGGCGAGCTATTTCAGTCAGATCTAGGTGATCCTTTACTGTTATTTTGAATAAATATTTTTTACGGAGTCATACATTGTTTTTTTTCACGTGTCTTATACTAAACCAATGCATCCCTAACCAGAAGAAGTTTTCCTATTCATAAAACCATGCCTACACTTAAACCTGTGCGAAGTGAATCTTCTTCCTTAAATATCAATAATACAGTTCTTACAAAACCTAGTTTTACTATTGAGACTGTCATCTGCATGTTGGTTCCCATATGCTTATTTTAATCCATCTGACAGCACAATACATTTAGAAGAAGTAAGCCCGTGGCTTCCACTCACATCAGTGAAAGATCATCTTTATTTTTATAAATCACAGCATGAGCATTGTGTGGGAACTTTCAATCCCTAGAAGTTTTTGTATGGATGTCAATGTATTAATCATACACACAGGATTGGTTCTTACTGAATGCGCTGTGTGTGCATGCGTGCGTTCCTGTGTGTAAACAGAATAAACTGAATGAACAGCAGCAGTATGTAAATTGTGTTGGCTTTTCTTTTGAGTCTCTCTCTCTTTGCCTGTAGATATTGTTGTCATGGCAACAGTTGAGGATATGAGTTTTGATTGTAATGCAGTGCAGATGATCTAAGATCAGTTTTTCATGTTAAATGAAACCTGTTGATGTGTATTTGTTTTGTTTTATGAAGAGTCAGTTTGCTCATGTTTACTTCTGTCAGAGGTGGTTGCCAGGGTGTTGCTATGGTGTTGTCTTGGCCAGGACTCAGGACATGATAGAGTCAGGAAATGTGCTTCAGTGTGAAATATAAAGTTAAAAGTCTGATTAATTGCTGAATACACAAGACTTTGTGTTAAGTGAGTCAATGTGTTGTGTTATTGAGATTAACAGACGGTAGTTGGTCTTGTCTTGTTCATGTCTCGCTGCTGTTTCCTCCATCCTCAAAGCAATCCAATTAATATGCTAATGACCTGATAAATATTCACAAGGACCGTTGAATATGCAGAGGCTTTCAGACATGTGTGAGTGTTTGTGCGTCCGTGCGTGTGTTTGCGTGTGTGTGTTAACTTTAAATGGAGTTGTTCTAATGAGTTCTTTCACATTTCCATATTGATGTGTGTAGTGTTTAACTCAATGTTTAAGTGGCAGAAGACAGTTCCGTTGAATCGGTTCAGAGCGGTGTGTTATTCAAAATTTTGAGTAGAAACTACAGGGAATAAAAGTGTTTTTCTTTCTCTCCGCAGAATTAAATAAAAACACAATGGAGAACGGAACACACCAATCTCAAGGTAAATAATCTTTGTGATTTTAGTTTTGTGTTATGGTCCCTGTTGTTGTTGGTTTAATGATTTTTTTGTTGTTGTCTGGATCAGATCAAGCCAACGTTGTGACTCTTCCGAAATCAATCAGTAATGTTCAGGCTCAAGCTTTACTTCAACAGGTAAGAATACATGAACTCCCTGTGGAAATAAGGCTGTTTAAGTCATGTTAAAACCAAGAGGTTAAAGTATTGGATGGGTTCGGAACACAACCGGCAGTCCATCAGAACTCATTGAGATGCCTTTCTGACAAGATATAGCCAGTGTAGTGTTTTCCTTGGGTTCAGTTGGTTGAATGTATATGCATGTGTGTGTTTATTTTCTGTGGTACACATGTAAACTCATCATTTCAACCCTTGATCATGATCCCTTGATTAATTGATTAACCCTTTGATTAATGATACTTGATGTACTTGCACTGCGTTGAATCTGTTACTCGGCACTGTGATGACTTGACACATCCTTACTGATGGCTGGTTACGTTATCGAAATATCATGTTTATTTTAGTTTAATTCTGTGTCTTGAAGGAAGTTTCAAGTGATTGAAGAATTGAGTTTAGAGTGGAAACAGATCTTGTGTTTTAACTCATGTTGATATCTTTATTTCTTAAATGTCAGATGATGAATGTTTCGTTTATGTATATTGTGTGTTTTTGTGCAGTTGAGTGTTAGTCAAGCCCAGTTGTTGTTGCAGCAGACGCAGACGCAGGCACAGGCGCAGCTCCTTGCTGCAGCTGTGCAGCAGTCTGCTGGTCAACAGAACAGCACCACTGGAGCGAATATCTCCACCTCGGCACCTATAACCCTGTCTCAACCGATCCAGATCGCCTCTGTGAGTGACTGACAACATCATTCCTGCTGTGTGTTTGGACTGTTAGTATGATCACACAGTGTTTACACAGTGTTTAGTTTTTTCAGTTTCCAGTTGTGTTATGTTCCAGAATTGGGGTGCTACCAAAAACAAAAGATTATAATATAAATAAAATTAGTAGAATTTATAAAACAGATGTGTTTCTTTCTTTAATCATTCAGTTAAAGTGACATGCAATTTTTTCTTTGTGTGTGTGTGTGTGTGTGTGTGTGTGTGTGTGTGTGTGTGTGTGTGTGTGTGTGTGTGTGTGTGTGTGTGTGTGTGTGTGTGTGTGTGTGTGTGTGTGTGTGTGTGTGTGTGAATGCGTGTGCGCTTGTGTGTGTGAATGCGTGTGCGCTTGTGTGTGTGTATGCGTCTGTGCGTGTGTGTGTGTGTGTTGTAGCCGCAGGGTTTAAATCTCCAGCAGTTTGTGTTGCTTCAGCCTGGTCAGTCCATCACACCTCAGATTCAACCCCAGTTCATCATCTCATCATCAGCTCAGGGACAGAGCGGTATGAACCAATAACCGTGGGTGTGTGGGTCAGTTGTTGTCTGGTGGTTAGAGGGTTGGACTTGTAAGCAGAAGGTTGTTGGTTGGAATCTCAGTGTCAGTAGATAATAACTGAAGTGTTCTTGCCCCTGATTACTCTGCAGTGATAGATGTTCACTTAACAATATTTGTAAGTCACTTTGGATAAATGTGTGTGCCAATTGAATGAATGGACATGTAAATGTGTGTGCACGTGTCTCATTTGTCAGTCTCACTATCTCTCAATTTGTTCTGCTTCAGGTCTTCTGCAACCTCACAGTCTTCTGACTCAACTACCTCAAAGTCAAGTGAACCTCCAGACGTCCCAGAGCATCACACAGGTCACGCACAGTCTTTTCTTCAAGGTTCTTTAGGAACTGCAGCATTTTTTATCATATTCACCAAATTTCATGGACTGTTTTCCCACTGTAAGACCTGTCTGTGACATGATAAGTGATACATACGATTCTGTTCATGAATAAGTGAATTCTTTTCAAACTTAAAGGCAGCGACACCGACAAGAAAAATTGCAGCCATGCCCGTTGCTCCGGTGGACACACCCAAACACATGGACACCCCCAGTGTGGAAGAAGCCAGCGATCTAGAGGAACTGGAACAGTTTGCGAAGAATTTCAAACAGAGACGTATAAAACTGGGTTTTACTCAGGTGAGAGCCTCATATGACTGTCGTGTGCTGTACTGTATTCATGACGTCATGTTTTATAAACTGCTGTATGTGTGTCTGTCAGGGGGATGTTGGTCTGGCGATGGGGAAACTCTACGGGAATGACTTCAGTCAGACCACTATCTCCAGATTCGAAGCTTTAAACTTGAGTTTTAAGAACATGTGTAAACTTAAACCTCTGCTGGAGAAATGGCTGAATGACGCAGGTCTGTCCACGTAAATACACACTGATCTCACAATAGTCAAACACACATATTCTCAAAGGGGTCCTTTCTCTCACTTCCTACAGAGAACATGACGAGTGAGTGTGTGGTGTCGAGTCAGAGTGAGATGTCTCCCGGTCTGTGTGAGAGTCGACGGAGAAAGAAAAGGACAAGCATTGAGACCAGCATCCGTCTTGCACTAGAGAGGAGCTTTCTAGAGGTACTTCTCCAAAACACCAGAGGGCAGCACAACATCTGAAAATACACAAAGACATGACTGTGTGTGCGTGTGTGTTTGCGTGTGTGCAGCAGAGTCAAAAGCCGTCATCAGAGGAGATTACACTCATCGCAGATCAGCTCAGTATGGAGAAGGAGGTGGTGCGTGTTTGGTTCTGTAACCGCAGACAAAAAGAGAAGAGAATCAATCCACCCAGCAGCTGCTCATCTGTCACACCAATTAAAGCCATCTACAACACATCCACATCAGTGGTAATACATCACAAAAGCAACACAGCAGTTTGTCTGTTTAATCATTGGTCGATGATTAAAGAGATGTGTTTGTTGTGTGTCTGCAGGTGTCCAGCAGTACAAACACATTGACTGTAAATCCAGTGGTTTCTCTGAACACAAACCTCACACTGGCCGGTCAGTCTCTCTTTAATATTGAGCTAATGTGATGTCGATGGAAGTGCTGATGTTTATCCGTGTTGTCATCTCTGTGTTTCAGGTGCCACTCTGGGTCATATGGCCTCTAACACGCCGTCCGTCATCTCACTGGCACCTGCTTTAGCCACTCCTGCCTCCACTGTGACATCACCGTCTCTAACCCCGTCCGCCAATGTCACATCCCTGGCCACCATGAAACAAGAGCCAAAGGTTTCCACGACAACGACCATTTCACCTGGGTTGGGTCAGCTGGTATTGACTGGCACGGGGCTTGGCGGTGCTAATCTGGCAACTGTTACAGCTGCTGGTTTAAATCCAGCGATCATCACGCCCAGCCATCTGACACAAGGGTGAGTTAACGTGTGTGTTTTTATTCTTAGGGTGTTTGTAATGATGTTAACTGGGTTTTGTACTTGTGCCCAGCGGAGCTCTCTTGAGCTTAGCTCCTGCTCTCGGCAACTCACTGAGTCCATCGCTGATGAACAATAACACACTGGCAACTCTTCAGGGTATGTGACTATCCATCTAGGTGTTCATTCACATGTAACATTCAGTTCATGATGTTTGTCCTATTTCAGCTTTGGTGTCCGGAGGCGCACTGCCCTTTACCTCCATTGACGGAAACACCAGTCTGTTTTTCGCCAACACCAGCCCAGGTAACGCTCCCAGCCTCATGACCACACCCCTCTTCCTGAACCCGTCCAGTCTCTCACTGCTGCCTGCCAATCTGCTGTCTGCGGCTGGAGCTTTCAACCTACAGATGAACGGTGATGTGCAGAGTTCTGTTGCCTTGACATCCACGCCAGCTAAAAGCATCGCTGTGGCCTCAAAGGTCCAATAAGCCTTTTGGATGTAGACTGAATTAAGTTCCGTTGCTATTACCAAAAACATTCTTATGTGTGTGTCGCTCTGTCCTTCACACTGTGCAAAGCCTTTAAGGGTGAACTTGATAACGTCTAAATTAACCAAATATGTGAGACAATAAATCCATCAGAGACTATTCGCTTCCTGCGATGTCATCTGATGCTTTTATTGGACGCTGAGTTCACATTTATAACCAAATGCATTTTTCTGATTCTTATGTTGTGTAGATTTCAGAGAAGTGTGTTTTTGAATTGAATTGACTTTATACATACGGTTGATGGCTTTAAAAATGCAAGTTTTGCATGTGTGTAACCTGATAACAATCACTGATTTGTATTTGTATTTTATTTTTCATTAATTTCTCATAAAAATAATATTTTTTTAGTTCAGTCATGTTGCAGTCATGTTCAGATGTCATTTCTGTCTGCTAAACACAGTTATTCTTGTTTTGACGATGTCAAAGACTAAACACTACATGAGGCCTCAGATTTGTTTATTTCAGATGTGAAGGATAGTTTTGTTTTTGTAATAAGGTTTTGTCAAACAACATTCATCATAGTGGATGTGGCCTGTGGTTTTATTTATATTAGTTAATGTTCATTTTAATTTCACACAATTTCACCTTTAGTTCTTTTTTACATTGGTTGATGGACGAACCAAAAATATTTCCTGACTTTTGTGTGGTGTGTTTAATGCGACTGTCACATGCAGTAGGCCCTCCGTTTGAGCTCCAAAGACTGTAGTCTAAGAATCTATAGCTGTTTTCCAGACTAAGTAAGAAGCTTTAACCAAAGTGAATTGGAACTGTGCGCGTGTGTGTGTGTGTGTGTGTAAGCATTTGTGTGGGTGTGTGTGTAAGCGTTTGTGTGGATGTGTGTGTCTATGAGCGTGTGTGTGAGCGTTTGTGTGGGTGTGTGTGTCTCCAGCACTGATATTTTTTGCTTCCTTGTTGACTCAAGTGATGTTTAATGAATAAAAGTTTTGAGTTAAATCTTCTTAGCACTCCTTGTGTCCTCTGTCTCCTTCATCATTTTTAAGTTATTACTGTTTCTTATTTTTTTATTTTACTTTAGATGATTCTAATTCGAAGTTTTTGTTCTGTGTTATGTTTGTTATAAATATGTACATTTGATTTTAAACACAGGTAAAAAACTTTGATCATTTCAAATCTTCTTATGAATATTTGTGTTCTTCATCATCAGTTCTATGTGTGTCAGTAATAATGAAAACATCACACCAAAGATAGTCTCATGATGCATAAATCTACTGGTGGAGATAGACCAAAGATTCTTTACTAATTCATACAAATCATTTGTATTAAGAAGCTCTTTCATTAAATTCTTATTTTTGTAAATTATTCAATTCTGTGCTCAAGTCTTTATTTCAGCTTTTGTATAAGAAATCTATCAAATTAAATTCATAAACAATTGAACAAAAATGAGAAAAAATTGTTTTAATAAGATTCTAATAACTCAATATTCAAAAACAATTTTTTTTACAATCATCACAGAATTAAATTCTCAGTTTGAAAAATAAAAATCCCAGTGAAATAATAAATGAGCAATTATTTTACGTGTGTAAGTGTGTGTGTACTTGTGTGTGTGTGTACATGCGTGTGTACGTGCGCATATGCGTGTGTGCGTGCATGTCACTCATTTTTGAGTCTGAATAGATTCATATAGGAAACTATCTTTTATGATAGGTTTTATAACTTTTTTTATTTTTCCTTACAAATAACTATTTTTACTGTGATGATAATATAATGACAGTATTTGTTATATTAGAGAATTAAAGATTTAGATTACAGGAATGGTTTAATTGTATGTGAAATGTAAGTATACCTTCATACTATTATGTGTGTGCATGCTCACAAATTAAAACGTTAATATCATTATAAAGAAGGACTGATAATAACACAACTTAAAAAACAGAATATTACAAAACACGAGCTGTAGAGCTGAAGATTTCAGAGACACAATGGACTGTATGGATTGTACAAATAGTTTGGGTGAAATCAAGAGATTAACGTGCTGGAGCAAGAGACGACATGTGAAGAGCATCATACGTGTCCCTCGTCCCTGAGCTCAGACCCTGAGAGAGAGAGAGAGACCAAAGAGAGAGAGAGAGAGAGAGAGAGAGAGAGAGAGAGAGAGAGAGAGAGACCAGAGAGAGAGACCAGAGAGAGAGAGAGAGAGAGAGAGAGACCAGAGAGAGAGAGAGAGACCAGAGAGAGAGAGAGACCAGAGAGAGAGAGAGAGACCAGAGAGAGAGAGAGACCAGAGAGAGAGAGAGAGAGACCAGAGAGAGAGAGAGAGACCAAAGAGAGAGAGAGAGACAGAGAGAGAGAGACCAGAGAGAGAGAGAGAGACAGAGAGAGAGAGACCAGAGAGAGAGAGAGACCAGAGAGAGAGAGAGACCAGAGAGAGAGAGACCAGAGAGAGAGAGACCAGAGAGAGAGACCAGAGAGAGAGAGAGAGACCAGAGAGAGAGAGAGACCAGAGAGAGAGACCAGAGAGAGAGACCAGAGAGAGAGACCAGAGAGAGAGAGAGAGACCAGAGAGAGAGAGAGACCAGAGAGAGAGAGACCAGAGAGAGAGACACCAGAGAGAGAGAGAGACCAGAGAGAGAGAGACCAGAGAGAGAGAGACCAGAGAGAGAGACACCAGAGAGAGAGAGAGACCAGAGAGAGAGACCAGAGAGAGAGAGAGAGAGACCAGAGAGAGAGAGAGAGACCAGAGAGAGAGAGACCAGAGAGAGACCAGAGAGAGACCAGAGAGAGACCAGAGAGAGAGACCAGAGAGACCAGAGAGAGAGAGAGACCAGAGAGAGACCAGAGAGAGACCAGAGAGACCAGAGAGAGACCAGAGAGACCAGAGAGAGAGAGAGAGAGAGAGAGAGAGACCAGAGAGAGAGAGAGAGAGAGAGAGAGAGAGAGAGAGACCAGAGAGAGACCAGAGAGAGAGAGAGACCAGAGAGAGACCAGAGAGAGAGAGACCAGAGAGAGACCAGAGAGAGACCAGAGAGAGAGAGACCAGAGAGACCAGAGAGAGAGAGACCAGAGAGAGAGAGAGAGAGAGAGACCAGAGAGAGAGAGACCAGAGAGACCAGAGAGAGAGAGACCAGAGAGACCAGAGAGAGAGAGACCAGAGAGAGAGAGAGAGAGAGAGACCAGAGAGAGAGAGAGACCAGAGAGAGAGAGAGAGAGACCAGAGAGAGAGAGAGAGAGACCAGAGAGAGAGAGAGACCAGAGAGAGAGAGAGAGAGACCAGAGAGAGAGAGAGAGACCAAAGAGAGAGAGAGAGACCAGAGAGAGAGAGAGAGACAGAGAGAGAGAGACCAGAGAGAGAGAGAGAGACCAGAGAGAGAGAGAGAGACAGAGAGAGAGAGAGACCAGAGAGAGAGAGAGAGACAGAGAGAGAGAGAGACCAGAGAGAGAGAGAGAGACAGAGAGAGAGAGACCAGAGAGAGAGAGAGACCAGAGAGAGAGAGAGACCAGAGAGAGAGAGACCAGAGAGAGAGAGAGACCAGAGAGAGAGACCAGAGAGAGAGACCAGAGAGAGAGAGAGAGACCAGAGAGAGAGAGAGACCAGAGAGAGAGACCAGAGAGAGAGACCAGAGAGAGAGAGAGAGACCAGAGAGAGAGAGAGACCAGAGAGAGAGAGACCAGAGAGAGAGACACCAGAGAGAGAGAGAGACCAGAGAGAGAGAGACCAGAGAGAGAGAGACCAGAGAGAGAGACACCAGAGAGAGAGAGAGACCAGAGAGAGAGACCAGAGAGAGAGAGAGAGAGACCAGAGAGAGAGAGAGAGACCAGAGAGAGAGAGACCAGAGAGAGACCAGAGAGAGACCAGAGAGAGAGACCAGAGAGACCAGAGAGAGAGAGAGACCAGAGAGAGACCAGAGAGAGACCAGAGAGACCAGAGAGAGACCAGAGAGACCAGAGAGAGAGAGAGAGAGAGAGAGAGAGACCAGAGAGAGAGAGAGAGAGAGAGAGAGAGAGAGAGAGACCAGAGAGAGACCAGAGAGAGAGAGAGACCAGAGAGAGACCAGAGAGAGAGAGACCAGAGAGAGACCAGAGAGAGACCAGAGAGAGAGAGACCAGAGAGACCAGAGAGAGAGAGACCAGAGAGAGAGAGAGAGAGAGAGACCAGAGAGAGAGAGACCAGAGAGACCAGAGAGAGAGAGACCAGAGAGACCAGAGAGAGAGAGACCAGAGAGAGAGAGAGAGAGAGAGACCAGAGAGAGAGAGACCAGAGAGAGAGAGAGAGAGAGAGAGACCAGAGAGACCAGAGAGAGAGAGACCAGAGAGAGAGAGAGAGAGAGAGACCAGAGAGAGAGAGACCAGAGAGAGAGAGAGAGAGAGAGAGACCAGAGAGAGAGAGTTTTACAACAGCACACAAATTGCATTTCTAAAATCATTTATAATTTTTAACTACTGTTCAAGTCAAATCTCATACATATGATTATTTGAAAAAGTTTCTACTAAACATTATTGTTGTTTATAAATGTGTGCCATAAACTCTCTAAAATTGTGTTGTTGTGGAGACACTGACCTGGTAAACCTGATCACCCCGCCGGTGACGCTATAGAGAATAAATAAAGACACACATTATTAAGATGAAGATCAAAGATCACAGATCTCACACACGCACACGCACACACACACACGCACACACACACACACACACACGCACGCACGCACGCACGCACGCACGCACACACACACACACACACACACACACACACACACACACACACACACACGCACACAACTTACATCAGGTTTTACTTCAATCTCGCGGTAAGTATCGTCTGTCTTCTTCTGCAGAGGCTTAAGTTAAATCAACATCAGATAATATTGTTAACACTCTAAATAATAAATAATATCATCAATTATAATAATAACAATCAATAATTGTTCGAGTTTCTTACCATGTATGGATCCTCTCCTCTTCTACGACCCTGAAAAAATCATAGACAAGAAATCAAGAACACATTTTTACACAGATTATAATAAAACACACATGATGGGCTTCATATTTGTGACTCACCCCACGAGCTTCTTCAGCACTTCTTTGGTTTCTGACATCATACACATCTCTGCCACTCTTGTTGATTGTCTATTAAAGATCAATCAAATGTTTAATATCAGTGTTGTGTGTGTTGCGACTTTCAGTTTGTGTGTAAATGTGTTACCTGATAATGTGACTCTTCAGGTTTAGTTTTCTTTTTTGTGAACTGCGCAAGAAAATAAGATTTAATTCCATAATTGTGTATTGTGAATACAGTGTAAGTGAATAAACTCACCCGCTCACGCACAAAGAAAGCTGTGATGATGATGCCGTAGATTAGCAGAAAACCATCGAGGATGTAACAATATTTGGGGTCATACATGAACATTGTCGCCTCTGTAAAACAACACACAACATTACCATCAAATGTTTCACACTCTCATGTCCAAAACACAAGCTTCACAAGCATCAGAAATATATTGACTTAAAATAATGACAAAAAAGGCATGTAGATAATTTTACTCTTCTCATGAAACCAGCTATACGCTTCCAGACACACACACAAACACACATTAAGAGACACACAAGCGTGTGCTTTAGAATCAGGTGAAGTGTTTTGTGGTTGTGAGACTCGAGCTGTTTTCTGTTGAGGCGGTTTCATATACACAGGCATCAAACATATGCTGTAACTGAACCTGTGATTCACAGACACACACACACACACACACACACACACACACACACACACACACACACACACACACACACACACACACACACACACACACACACACACACACACACACACACACACACACACACACACACACACACACACACACACACACACACACACACACACACACACACACACACACACACACACACACACACACACACACACACACACACACACACACACACACACACACACACACACACAACACACACCAGAATATGATATATCTATGGAGAACATTTCTTTAAATAAATCACAAATAAACAATAAAAAAATCCTTAAAAGTAACCACAAAATAATCTTCAGAGAAATGTGAGTTCAGTCTCAGCATTATAAATGTGGTGTTCAAATAGAAATATTCATTAAAATCTCAATTAGTTCCATAGAAAACCAGCAAATGAGCTTTTTAATTTTCATAAATCATATATGTGCTTAACATGTGTTTGTCATGATGACTTAGTTATTTTGATTGTGAATCATTTGTGTTTAAGGAATAAATGAGAGTTTGTTTCGGAGGATCAAACTTTCACATGAATCTGTAAATTGTGAATTTTATCACAGTTAAAGAATGTTGTGCGATATGACACACGGAACGGTTTGACTTTACCATATTTTATAGCACAACTCCATCAAAACTCTGCATTTATAAAACTGTCATGTCAACACATGTATTTTGTTAATTGATTGCAAACATGTGAGAACGGAGTTTGTTAATAGTGTTCAATTATTTGTGCGGGTTCTGCAAACATTAGAGAAAAGTCTAACAACGAGATATTACTGCATTCTACTGACTGGTCTCGCGTCATATTTCAACAGCAGGTTTAGTCCAACAAACAAAGTCAACAATGAACCTGAACATCACAAATATCTGTGAATATATAAGAGACGCGTGTTTGTTTCAACAGTTTTCTTCTATATATTCATTTCATGCGTTTCAAGCGTCTGTCATGAGGACAAATCAACAAAATAAGTAACTGATGGACTTTATTTTACTGAATATCTTGTCAAATTTGGCACAGTGATGTTCTTTGAAATGGTATATTTTCCATTCAGTTTGATGTCATTGATTCACCAAAGTGTCATATATGACAGAAACTCGAGATTGCCACCTACTAAAATCAAACGATTTTCCACAACATCAGCATAAAAACAAGCCCTATGTTTTCATATCTACATCATCTCTGGTATATTTTGAGGTTTGTCTGCTTTTTTAAATCACATTTCATTACTTTACTAAAATTTTATAATATACTATTTATTAATATACTGTACATATTCTGTATCATGTCTATGTGAAGTCTTGTAAAATGTGCTATAGAAATACATTTCAATTGAATTAAAACTTCTTTATGGGCTGTTGTTCCACACAGGGTTTAGTCTTAACTTAAACAGTTTGCACAAATTATAAAATATATCTTTTGTCCCCGAATGCATGCAAGTGCGATGATTTTGTCTGTAAAAACTACATCAAGGTCTAAATTCAAGTAAAACCTAGTTCTAATTTAATCTAATCCCTGGCCATGAAACTGCCATATAATTGTAAAATGAAGATGATTTGTGACATTAACACTGAAAAGGATTAACTACACATTACTAAGCATGCATGAATTATGTATATTCTTACTTCTTCATTAAAAATAATGATTAAAGAGAATATTTTACACAAATTACAATCCAGTTTGATGGGCTAAACGTCTGTGTTCATGTGCATTCAGAGGCCCATATTTATTCAATACATGCTATTTAAATTTAAAAAACAAGACACATTCATTAAATGTGATAATTATTATTTTAACAGCACAAAGTTTGGAAATCTTTGAATAAAGAGCTCATGGAAAAACATTCACACAATATTTGACAAACAGCTGCAACACAGACCTCCTATCAGCCCCACACACATGTGTATGTGGTAACACAAAGTGTGTGTGTGTGTGTGTGTGTGTGTGTGTGTGTGTGTGTGTGTGTGTGTGTGTGTGTGTGTGTGTGTGTGTGTGTGTGAGTGAGGGTTAATAACGGTGAAGTTACACAAACTTCCTCCTCATAAGACTTCACAAGTGTTTCCGCTTATACTGACGGAGCTTCAGAGAAATGAATGAAATATTTTAAATAAACTGCTATACTCATGACTTTCAGAATAATAAGCTGTATTTGGCACTACCGCACATCTACACTGTTCATTACTTACTGGTTTGCATTGACATTTTATCTTTTTAAATGCCCGCTGCTTACAAATTGTGTTTTATAGATAAATATAGTATCTACATTTATTTATATTTCTTAAAATGTGATTTTTATTCTGTGTTATATGTATGCACCAAGCATCTGGAAGAGACTTTATTTCAAAACTGTTATTGCAAACACCATTACAGTTTTAAAAAATAAATTGCATGTGACTGATGTTAAATGTGAATGTTTAACCCAATAAAAGAGCTTGATTTACATAACAACACTCAAATCTGCAAAAAAATTGATTTGGTTAAGTACATATTTGACAAATTTGAATGTTTGTGTCTTTTTCAATGTACAATAGCAGCACACAATCGACATTTTGCACTGAAGGTCGATCATACACAAACTATTTACATTTTAAAAGTGATCAAAGTTACAATAAAATGAAATCTACAAAAAGTAAACAATAATTTTAATTTTATTAAACTACATGAATTATAAGTAATAAGTTTATTAAACTACATGAATTATAAGTGATAAGTTTATTAAACTACATGAATTATAAGTGATAAGTTTATTAAACTACATGAATTATAAGTAATAAGTTTATTAAACTACATGAATTATAAGTGATAAGTTTATTAAACTACATGAATTATAAGTGATAAGTTTATTAAACTACATGAATTATAAGTGATAAGTTTATTAAACTACATGAATTATAAGTAATAAGTTTATTAAACTACATGAATTATAAGTGATAAGTTTATTAAACTACATGAATTATAAGTGATAAGTTTATTAAACTACATGAATTATAAGTGATAAGTTTATTAAACTACATGAATTATAAGTGATAAGTTTATTAAACTACATGAATTATAAGTGATAAGTTTATTAAACTACATGAATTACATGAAACTCCAATTTGTCTAGTGTAGAATAAATATAATGAGGGTAAATGAAATAATAAGGGTTAATCTTGTACTATTATTATTATTATTATTATTAATATTTAAATATAACATAATATTGCAAACTGAAAGGTTTTAAACATACAGATCCAATATTCGTATTTTACAGAAGTTTAAGAATGACGTGAACAAATCACATGTTTGTATTTAGTTATAGTTCTGTTATTTATTCATGTTAGCAGTTTGATTAAATAAATAAATAAATAAATAAATAAAGATAGGTTTAAAGAGTTTGTCTTATGTATTAAAAGGGCATAATTAGAAGTGTTAAAGATCTGGATCATCATATAGAAAAACTATCATACACGAACAAGCCTTTTTTCTTTCTTTGACTCTGAAGATTCACCAGAATATTTGAATAGAAACGTGTACACATTTGTCAATATCCAGATTTTGTTGAGACATTTTTGGAAAGTTCAGATGTCAGTACAGTTTTAAAGATGGCCGTACTCCCTTAGTTTGAAAGTGGATGCTCGCACTGAACACAAGCATCAACATTCATTCTTCAGATGTGAAGATGTTACCTGAGAGACGTGTGATGGACAGCAGGACGCCCACAGTTAATGTTCTCCTCCTCATCATGATGATGATGATGATGATGATGATGATGATGATGATGTCTCAGAGCTGCTGATGTTCAGATATTGTGTCCGTGTCTGATGTTTGATGCTGGAGTTGTGTTACTGACAGGAAGTGGCTCCTCTGAGCTCCACCTGTTTATACGCTGTATACAAAACTGTGTTTTGGGTTCTGTGGTGTAAGCTTAAATATATAAAGTTTTAAACAAACATGAAAAATCCAAGAATAACAGTTAACAAAAAAGAAAGTTTAATATATAATCAAAAGAAAATCCAAACTGTTTTTATTTCACATCCACACTTCATCACAAACAGATTTCACAAAATATATAAAATCTGTCTTAAGAAAAATATGTTTTTTGGAAAATATTTTAATTCAACAAATTTAATTCCACAACCTCTCAAATGTTTATTTTTCGTTTAAGTCTAAATTGATATTTGCTAGATACATTTAATCCAACTGTTAATTTTGTCCGTAGTTCAAACGTCTCGTAAAATCCTATCAATATAGTTTCTAAAAATCGGAATTAAACATGGTATGATAAATCCATAAATAACACATAGCTTTGTTAAATATAGGAAAGAAAACAGACTGTGAGATATTTATAAGAGTCCTCAGATGTTTGAAAAGAAATGACAACTGTCTGTCATGTGCACGCTTTAAAATGTTTAACAAAAACTCTTTTCCTAGCAAAAAAATTCATTTATACTTTAAAACAACAAAAATATGCTGAACTTCACACAGAGTTGATTTAAAAACTCAAAAACGAAAGAAAAAAAAACACACACACAGCAACAAAATCTTCATTAAAATCAAATCAAATATTCGTGGACATCAGTAATTCTGCACCGAACTTCCCTTTCGTCACCATGATTCTGCGTGTCATTTCCTGAACAAAGAAACACACACGCACGCACGCACGCACGCACACACACACACACAAAGCACACACGCACGCACGCACGCACACACACACAAAGCACATATTGAGATCTCTGACATAACTCTGTAGATACGCTGTGGGTTTTTATAAAGAGATGGCCGCAGACAATCATCATAAAAAACCTCAGTGTGTCTTAACAGTCAATCTTTTGACGTTTTATTCTAGATTTATCTATGAAGTCATGCTTGCCATCCTATAAAAAACCCTGACATACATTACAACATATTGACTATTTGAGCCATTTATATGATAGCATTTATATTCAGCTATTTATATTATACTTAATAATTAAAAAGAAATGTTCAATCATGTTGAGACTTACAGTGTTCTTTCTCAGTAAGGTAAAGCGTTGTAATATTCCTCTACTGTCACGGTTTTCACTCCTCCAAAATAATCCAGAACCCAAACCTGACTGATGTTCATCTTAGCAAAGAACCAGTTATGATCGGTGGGCCAATCCTTCATCTCTGAATGTCTGCTGAAGAGAAATTCTTTAGCCACAGACGCCTCCGATCCGTTCACCTGTACAATTACATAGTCACAAAATCAAACTTTAACTTTCATTCGGAATGTTTTAGTATGTCCTTATTAATAAAGAAAATATTTCAGAAAAGGTGTCAAGTTCAAAAGTGTGATCACATTTACACATTTGAGGTGAAAGTAGATACGAAAAAAGCTCTTTTGACTTAAACGTGATAAATCCTATTTTTTACCTGGACAATCATATTTTGTTAATATTTCAATTATCCTGATAAATTTGTCTGTTGGCTCAGTCTGAACATGTTAAAAACAATGATTGTTAAATAAGACAACATTGTTGTTGTACTTTTTTTAAATGTTGGTTTATGTCTTACAAATAAATTAATAAATAAATGAAATGTATGACATCAGGGACTCCAATTATAAGAGAATATAAAGATAAATGTCTCCCAGGTGTAGATCTCACCGGCTCATCCAGGCCTTCAAACGTGTTCTTAGAGTCTTAAACACTCAGATTGAAGATTGTACACAAACAAGCACTTTAAAACATTGCCGTGTTGAGCTGCATTTAATAAATGGTGACTGGTCTAGAGGAGATATCACATTTAGACTAAGTCGAGGAAAGTTTAATGATTTGGCATGAAACATAGATGGATCAGAGAATAAGTTCACTACAAAACAATATGGCTAGACAAACTCAGATTTGTTTTATTTGGCCTTTATCTCATTTTGGGAAAGAGCTCTTCACATATAACAAATATTATTATTAAAATTGAGAGTAAAACATTATCAAATCTGCTGTTCTCTACTGTGTGACGCATCTTAATGTAATAAAGCAAACCGTAGCCCCATCTCAAGCCGAAAAACTTAATTAACAAACTCAAGTTTTAAACTGTGTCTGTGAGTTTACCTGAATGACAGATCCTGACAGAATGATGTGAGCACACAGTGGACTCTGTGGATCAAAGCCGTGTTTCTTACAGTAACTGCTCTGAGCTAAAGACACGGACAGAGATGCCTGTGGATTCACCTGTCAATCACAACATCAACATTAAACACTTCATCAGCATCACTCACAACATCAGCATCAATCAAAACATCAATCACAACATCAGCATCAATCAAAACATCAATCACAACATCAACATTAAACACTTCATCAGCATCAATCAAAACATCAATCACAACATCAACATTAAACACTTCATCAGCATCACTCACAACATCAGCATCAATCAAAACATCAATCACAACATCAGCATCAATCAAAACATCAATCACAACATCAACATTAAACACTTCATCAGCATCAGTCACAACATCAGCATCAATCAAAACATCAATCACAACATCAGCATCAGTCACAACATCAGCATCAGTCACAACATCAGCATCAATCAAAACATCAATCACAACATCAACATTAAACACTTCATCAGCATCACTAACAACATCAGCATCAATCAAAACATCAATCACAACATCAGCATCAGTCACAACATCAGCATCAATCACAACATCAGCATCAGTCACAACATCAGCATCAGTCACAACATCAGCATCAGTCACAACATCAGCATCAGTCACAACATCAGCATCAGTCACAACATCAGCATCAGTCACAACATCAGAATCAGTCACAATATCAGCATCAGTCACAACATCCGCATCAGTCACAACATCAGCATCAGTCTCAACATCAGCATCAGTCACAACATCAGCATCAGTCACAACATCAGCATCAGTCTCAACATCAGCATCAGTCACAACATCAGCATCAGTCACAACATCAGCATCAGTCACAACATCAGCATCAGTCACAACATCAGCATCAATCACAACATCAACATTAAACACTTCATCAGCATCAGTCACAACATCAGCATCAGTCACAACATCAGCATCAGTCACAACATCAGCATCAGTCACAACATCAGCATCAGTCACAACATCAGCATCAGTCACAACATCAGCATCAGTCTCAACATCAGCATCAGTCACAACATCAGCATCAGTCACAACATCAGCATCAGTCACAACATCAGCATCAGTCACAACATCAGCATCAGTCTCAACATCAGCATCAGTCACAACATCAGCATCAGTCACAACATCAGCATCAATCACAACATCAGCATCAATCACAACATCAGTCACAACATCAGCATCAGTCACAACATCAGCATCAATCACAACATCAGCATCAATCACAACATCAGCATCAGTCACAACATCAGCATCAGTCACAACATCAGCATCAATCACAACATCAGCATCAATCACAACATCAGCATCAGTCACAACATCAGCATCAGTCACAACATCAGCATCAGTCACAACATCAGCATCAGTCACAACATCAGCATCAGTCACAACATCAGCATCAGTCTCAACATCAGCATCAGTCACAACATCAGCATCAGTCACAACATCAGCATCAGTCACAACATCAGCATCAGTCTCAACATCAGCATCAGTCACAACATCAGCATCAATCACAACATCAGTCACAACATCAGCATCAGTCACAACATCAGCATCAGTCACAACATCAGCATCAATCACAACATCAGCATCAATCACAACATCAGCATCAGTCACAACATCAGCATCAATCACAACATCAGCATCAGTCACAACATCAGCATCAGTCACAACATCAGCATCAGTCACAACATCAGCATCAGTCACAACATCAGCATCAGTCACAACATCAGCATCAATCACAACATCAGCATCAGTCACAACATCAGCATCAGTCACAACATCAGCATCAGTCACAACATCAGCATCAGTCACAACATCAGCATCAGTCACAACATCAGCATCAGTCACAACATCAGCATCAGTCACAACATCAGCATCAGTCACAACATCAGCATCAGTCTCAACATCAGCATCAGTCACAACATCAGCATCAGTCACAACATCAGTCACAACATCAGTCACAACATCAGTCACAACATCAGCATCAGTCACAACATCAGAATCAGTCACAACATCAGCATCAGTCACAACATCAGAATCAATCACAACATCAGCATCAGTCACAACATCAGCATCAGTCACAACATCAGCATCAGTCACAACATCAGCATCAGTCACAACATCAGCATCAGTCACAACATCAGCATCAGTCACAACATCAGCATCAATCACAACATCAGCATCAGTCACAACATCAGCATCAGTCTCAACATCAGCATCAGTCACAACATCAGCATCAGTCACAACATCAGCATCAATCACAACATCAGTCACAACATCAGTCACAACATCAGCATCAGTCACAACATCAGCATCAATCACAACATCAGTCACAACATCAGCATCAGTCACAACATCAGTCACAACATCAGCATCAGTCACAACATCAGCATCAGTCACAACATCAGCATCAGTCACAACATCAGTCACAACATCAGCATCAGTCACAACATCAGCATCAGTCACAACATCAGCATCAGTCACAACATCAGTCACAACATCAGCATCAGTCACAACATCAGCATCAATCACAACATCAGTCACAACATCAGTCACAACATCAGCATCAGTCACAACATCAGCATCAATCACAACATCAGTCACAACATCAGCATCAATCACAACATCAGTCTCAACATCAGTCACAACATCAGTCACAACATCAGCATCAGTCACAACATCAGCATCAGTCACAACATCAGCATCAGTCACAACATCAGCATCAGTCACAACATCAGCATCAGTCACAACATCAGTCACAACATCAGCATCAGTCACAACATCAGTCACAACATCAGCATCAGTCACAACAGGAAGACACAAGAGGAAGACACAAGAGGAAGACACAAGAGGAAGACACAAGAGGAAGACACAAGAGGAAGTCACAACAGGAAGTCACAACAGGAAGTCACAAGAGGAAGTCACAACAGGAAGTCACAACAGGAAGTCACAAGAGGAAGTCACAAGAGGAAGACACAAGAGGAAGACACAACAGGAAGTCACAACAGGAAGTCACAACAGGAAGTCACAAGAGGAAGACACAAGAGGAAGTCACAACAGGAAGTCACAACAGGAAGTCACAACAGGAAGTCACAACAGGAAGTCACAACAGGAAGACACAACAGGAAGACACAACAGGAAGACACAAGAGGAAGACACAAGAGGAAGACACAAGAGGAAGACACAAGAGGAAGACACAACAGGAAGTCACAAGAGGAAGACACAAGAGGAAGACACAAGAGGAAGACACAAGAGGAAGACACAAGAGGAAGACACAAGAGGAAGACACAAGAGGAAGACACAACAGGAAGTCACAACAGGAAGTCACAACAGGAAGTCACAACAGGAAGACACAAGAGGAAGACACAAGAGGAAGACACAAGAGGAAGTCACAACAGGAAGTCACAACAGGAAGTCACAACAGGAAGTCACAACAGGAAGTCACAACAGGAAGTCACAACAGGAAGTCACAACAGGAAGTCACAACAGGAAGTCACAACAGGAAGTCACAACAGGAAGTCACAACAGGAAGACACAAGAGGAAGACACAACAGGAAGACACAAGAGGAAGACACAACAGGAAGTCACAACAGGAAGACACAAGAGGAAGACACAAGAGGAAGACACAAGAGGAAGACACAAGAGGAAGACACAAGAGGAAGACACAAGAGGAAGACACAAGAGGAAGACACAACAGGAAGACACAACAGGAAGACACAAGAGGAAGACACAACAGGAAGTCACAACAGGAAGACACAACAGGAAGACACAACAGGAAGACACAAGAGGAAGACACAAGAGGAAGACACAAGAGAAAGACACAAGAGGAAGACACAAGAGGAAGACACAAGAGGAAGACACAAGAGGAAGACACAACAGGAAGACACAACAGGAAGACACAACAGGAAGTCACAAGAGGAAGACACAACAGGAAGACACAACAGGAAGTCACAAGAGGAAGTCACAAGAGGAAGACACAAGAGGAAGTCACAACAGGAAGACACAACAGGAAGACACAAGAGGAAGTCACAACAGGAAGACACAACAGGAAGACACAACAGGAAGACACAAGAGGAAGACACAAGAGGAAGTCACAACAGGAAGACACAAGAGGAAGTCACAACAGGAAGACACAACAGGAAGACACAAGAGGAAGTCACAACAGGAAGACACAACAGGAAGACACAACAGGAAGACACAAGAGGAAGTCACAACAGGAAGACACAACAGGAAGTCACAAGAGGAAGACACAAGAGGAAGTCACAACAGGAAGACACAACAGGAAGACACAAGAGGAAGTCACAACAGGAAGACACAACAGGAAGACACAACAGGAAGACACAACAGGAAGACACAACAGGAAGTCTGCTGAATGCACACATTGTGTTGGTGTTGCTCTTGTTTATGGGATGTCAGGGTGTTTTCTCTCTCTGGCACACACAGAATGTTTCAGCTGATAAGACAGTTGGTGTCATGGTTACACAACAGCTGCTACTGACAGATAAGCAGAACTGAACAACATCACGTGATGTAACACAGCAGTGTCGTGTGTGACGTCATCACTACCTGCAGGTCCTGCACGGAGATCTCCATGTGTGTGAGGTACAGGTACGGAGTTCCGCTTCCGTTCCCCGCGGGTCCGTCGCTGATCGAGAACACGTTAGAGAACGGTTGACCTTTCACCGGGTCATGACTGGAGATGGTCGCCATGGCAGCCCAGTCACATTTATTAACGACGAACCGAGCCATCCGAGCCACTTCCTCATGAGGCGGAACTGACGTCACGACACCTGTCAGCACAGAACACAACGCGATCCACAGCGGAGTCATGACGACACGCACGAACACAAACACTGAACAACACACCGAGCGCGTGTGTGTGTGTGCGCGTGTGTGTGTGTGTTATAGTCCATCCCACGTCACGTGTGCACAACACAACAGTCATGTGACCACAACTTGTGCTGACGTCAGCATGACAACAACAAGAATAATAATAATAATGTCACATTTGTTTATTTTATTGAGCTCAGTTTAAACTTCTTTTCTTAATGAACTTATATTTAATTCTCAACAAATAACCCACGAGCACTGAAAACATGACATATAATGTTCATATAATGTTCATATAATGTTCATATAATGTTCATATAATGTTCATATAATGTTCATATAATGTTCATGTAATGTTCATGTAATGTTCATGTAATGTTCATGTAATGTTCATGTAATGTTCATGTAATGTTCATGTAATGTTCATTTAATGTTCATATAATGTTCATATAATGTTCATGTAATGTTCATGTAATGTTCATGTAATGTTCATTTAATGTTCATATAATGTTCATGTAATGTTCATTTAATGTTCATATAATGTTCATGTAATGTTCATGTAATGTTCATGTAATGTTCATTTAATGTTCATATAATGTTCATGTAATGTTCATTTAATGTTCATATAATGTTCATATAATGTTCATATAATGTTCATGTAATGTTCATTTAATGTTCATATAATGTTCATATAATGTTCATGTAATGTTCATATAATGTTCATGTAATGTTCATTTAATGTTCATATAATGTTCATGTAATGTTCATGTAATGTTCATTTAATGTTCATATAATGTTCATATAATGTTCATATAATGTTCATATAATGTTCATATAATGTTCATATAATGTTCATTTAATGTTCATATAATGTTCATTTAATGTTCATATAATGTTCATGTAATGTTCATTTAATGTTCATATAATGTTCATATAATGTTCATATAATGTTCATTTAATGTTCATATAATGTTCATGTAATGTTCATGTAATGTTCATGTAATGTTCATGTAATGTTCATTTAATGTTCATATAATGTTCATTTAATGTTCATATAATGTTCATGTAATGTTCATTTAATGTTCATATAATGTTCATATAATGTTCATATAATGTTCATTTAATGTTCATGTAATGTTCATGTAATGTTCATGTAATGTTCATGTAATGTTCATGTAATGTTCATTTAATGTTCATGTAATGTTCATGTAATGTTCATTTAATGTTCATATAATGTTCATATAATGTTCATATAATGTTCATGTAATGTTCATGTAATGTTCATGTAATGTTCATATAATGTTCATATAATGTTCATTTAATGTTCATGTAATGTTCATATAATGTTCATGTAATGTTCATGTAATGTTCATTTAATGTTCATGTAATGTTCATGTAATGTTCATGTAATGTTCATATAATGTTCATGTAATGTTCATGTAATGTTCATGTAATGTTCATGTAATGTTCATATAATGTTCATGTAATGTTCATGTAATGTTCATATAATGTTCATATAATGTTCATGTAATGTTCATGTAATGTTCATATAATGTTCATGTAATGTTCATGTAATGTTCATTTAATGTTCATATAATGTTCATGTAATGTTCATGTAATGTTCATTTAATGTTCATTTAATGTTCATATAATGTTCATATAATGTTCATATAATGTTCATATAATGTTCATATAATGTTCATATAATGTTCATATAATGTTCATTTAATGTTCATATAATGTTCATGTAATGTTCATGTAATGTTCATTTAATGTTCATATAATGTTCATGTAATGTTCATGTAATGTTCATTTAATGTTCATATAATG
Organism: Triplophysa yarkandensis; assembly: GCA_033220385.1. NCBI lineage: Eukaryota > Metazoa > Chordata > Actinopteri > Cypriniformes > Nemacheilidae > Triplophysa > Triplophysa yarkandensis. Next base: position 3,513,995 of record CM065660.1, read on the forward strand.
TTCATATAATGTTCATATAATGTTCATATAATGTTCATATAATGTTCATGTAATGTTCATATAATGTTCATATAATGTTCATGTAATGTTCATGTAATGTTCATGTAATGTTCATGTAATGTTCATGTAATGTTCATATAATGTTCACGTAATGTTCACGTAATGTTCATATAATGTTCATGTAATGTTCATGTAATGTTCATATAATGTTCACGTAATGTTCACGTAATGTTCACGTAATGTTCATATAATGTTCATATAATGTTCATATAATGTTCATGTAATGTTCATGTAATGTTCATATAATGTTCATATAATGTTCATGTAATGTTCATGTAATGTTCATGTAATGTTCATGTAATGTTCATGTAATGTTCATATAATGTTCATGTAATGTTCATGTAATGTTCATGTAATGTTCATATAATGTTCATGTAATGTTCATGTAATGTTCATGTAATGTTCATGTAATGTTCATGTAATGTTCATATAATGTTCATGTAATGTTCATGTAATGTTCATGTAATGTTCATATAATGTTCACTTAATGTTCACTTAATGTTCACGTAATGTTCACTTAATGTTCATATAATGTTCACTTAATGTTCACTTAATGTTCACGTAATGTTCATATAATGTTCATATAATGTTCATATAATGTTCATGTAATGTTCATGTAATGTTCATGTAATGTTCATGTAATGTTCACGTAATGTTCACTTAATGTTCAGATAATGTTCACATAATGTTCACGTAATGTTCATGTAATGTTCATATAATGTTCATATAATGTTCATATAATGTTCATATAATGTTCATATAATGTTCATGTAATGTTCATGTAATGTTCATATAATGTTCATATAATGTTCATGTAATGTTCATGTAATGTTCATTTAAAGTTCATATAATGTTCATGTAATGTTCATATAATGTTCATATAATGTTCATGTAATGTTCATGTAATGTTCATGTAATGTTCATATAATGTTCATATAATGTTCATGTAATGTTCACGTAATGTTCACTTAATGTTCACATAATGTTCACATAATGTTCATGTAATGTTCATGTAATGTTCATATAATGTTCATATAATGTTCATATAATGTTCATATAATGTTCATATAATGTTCATGTAATGTTCATGTAATGTTCATATAATGTTCATATAATGTTCATGTAATGTTCATGTAATGTTCATTTAAAGTTCATATAATGTTCATGTAATGTTCATATAATGTTCATATAATGTTCATGTAATGTTCATGTAATGTTCATGTAATGTTCATGTAATGTTCATATAATGTTCATGTAATGTTCATGTAATGTTCATATAATGTTCATGTAATGTTCATGTAATGTTCATGTAATGTTCATTTAATGTTCATATAATGTTCATGTAATGTTCATGTAATGTTCATATAATGTTCATATAATGTTCATTTAATGTTCATATAATGTTCATATAATGTTCATATAATGTTCATGTAATGTTCATATAATGTTCATGTAATGTTCATATAATGTTCATGTAATGTTCATTTAATGTTCATATAATGTTCATATAATGTTCATGTAATGTTCATGTAATGTTCATATAATGTTCATGTAATGTTCATGTAATGTTCATGTAATGTTCATGTAATGTTCATGTAATGTTCATGTAATGTTCATTTAATGTTCATATAATGTTCATGTAATGTTCATTTAATGTTCATATAATGTTCATGTAATGTTCATATAATGTTCATGTAATGTTCATGTAATGTTCATGTAATGTTCATATAATGTTCATGTAATGTTCATGTAATGTTCATGTAATGTTCATATAATGTTCATATAATGTTCATGTAATGTTCATATAATGTTCATGTAATGTTCATGTAATGTTCACTTAATGTTCATTTAATGTCCATATGTATTAACTCTTGTCCTCGTGGCATTTAATTAATAATAATAACAATAATAATAATATTATAATAATTATAACAATAATAATAATAATAAACATCAAGTAATGACAAGCAGTCTGTTTGTACCTTTAGTGTGTGATAAACTTTAGGATATAAAATAAAAGCGTGTCATAGAAACACAAGAAGTTTATTAATGATTACAACACAAATCCTATAAAACACTTCAGTGGGGAACCTCATTAATGACGTCATCAGAAGGCCGTTAGTGATCGTTAATGACGTCATCACAAGGCCGTTAATGATCGTTAATGACGTAATTGGTTAATTGGTCACGTGACACGAGTATGCAGGTATAAAAGCAGCAGGACTGATCAATCAATCAATCAATCAATCAACTCTCCCAGTGGTCCTCGGCACAGGTGCTGTTGTGTAAGTTGTGTTGTGTAAGTTGTGTGAGGTGAGGTGAGGTGTGTTGTGTAGTGTAGTGTGAGTTGTGTAGTGTGTGTGAGTTGTGTGAGGTGAGGTGTGTTGTGTAGTGTGTGTGAGTTGTGTAGTGTGTGTGTGTGTGTGTGAGTTGTGTGAGGTGAGGTGTGTAGTGTGTGTGAGTTGTGTTGTGTGAGTTGTGTGAGGTGAGGTGTGTTGTGTAGTGTGTGTGAGTTGTGTAGTGTGTGTGTAGTGTGTGTGAGTTGTGTGAGGTGAGGTGTGTTGTGTAGTGTGTGTGAGTTGTGTAGTGTGTGTGTGTGTGTGTGTGAGTTGTGTGAGGTGAGGTGTGTAGTGTGTGTGAGTTGTGTTGTGTGAGTTGTGTGAGGTGAGGTGTGTTGTGTAGTGTGTGTGAGTTGTGTAGTGTGTGTGTGTGTGTGTGAGTTGTGTGAGGTGAGGTGTGTAGTGTGTGTGAGTTGTGTAGTGTGTGTGTGTGTGAGGTGTGTAGTGTGTGTGAGTTGTGTAGTGTGTGTGAGTTGTGTGAGGTGAGGTGTGTTGTGTAGTGTGTGTGTGTGAGTTGTGTGAGGTGAGGTGTGTAGTGTGTGTGAGTTGTGTTGTGTGAGTTGTGTGAGGTGAGGTGTGTTGTGTAGTGTGTGTGAGTTGTGTAGTGTGTGTGTGTGTGTGTGTGAGTTGTGTGAGGTGAGGTGTGTAGTGTGTGTGAGTTGTGTAGTGTGTGTGAGTTGTGTGAGGTGAGGTGTGTTGTGTAGTGTGTGTGTGAGTTGTGTAGTGTGTGTGTGAGGTGTGTGTGGTTGTGTAGTGTGTGTGAGGTGTGTGTGTGTGTGTGTGTGAGTTGTGTGAGGTGAGGTGTGTAGTGTGTGGTGTGAGTTGTGTAGTGTGTGGTGTGAGTTGTGTAGTGTGTGTGAGTTGTGTGAGGTGAGGTGAGGTGTGTTGTGTGTGTGAGTTGTGTTGTGTGAGTTGTGTGTGTCTTTTCTTGTATGTGTTGTGTGTTGTGTGAGTTGTGTGTGTCTTTTCTTTTGTGTGTGTGTTGTGTGTTGTGTGTGTGTGTTGTGTAAAGTTTATCTTCAGATTAAATCTTCACTTGACGTGTGTGTGTGTGTGTGTGTGTGTGTGTGTGTTAGGAGTGTGTTCATCATGTCTGGGCGTGGGAAGAAACTCGCTGTCGTGTCTCCAGTGGAACACAAGTCCTCGGTGTCCCGGTCTTCACGAGCCGGACTTCAGTTTCCGGTGGGCCGGGTCGCTCGTCTCCTCCGGAAGGGAAACTACGCGTCGCGGATCGGTTCCGGTTCTGCGGTTTATCTGACGGCGGTTCTGGAGTATCTGTGCGCGGAAGTTCTGGAGCTGGCCGGAAACGCGAGCAGAGACAACAGGAAGCGTCGCATCGCGCCGCGTCACATCCAGCTGGCCGTGAGGAACGATGAGGAGTTGAACTCTCTGCTGGGCGGGGTCACCATCAGTGAGGGCGGGGTTCTGCCCAACATCCAAGCGCAGCTGCTGCCCAAAAAAACCCAAAGTTCCAAAGAGTCTCAAGACTTCTGACAGCACATCTTACTTCTGTTAATAAAGTGTTTTAATGTTCATCGACTTGTGCTTTCTGTTGTGGGAAGGTTAATCTCAATACATCTGTTCAAATCAAAGAGGATATTTGGAAGAATGCCTGTAAACAGCTTTGACTTTAGGTTGGAAACCCAAAAGCAGTTTGGATCAGAAGAGTTCATGCACAAATCTTTATGAAAGGGAGTTTCGAGTTTTGTGAGCTTGGATCCTTTAAAGAACTTAATTTCACACATCCTAACTTTATTTCTGACTGAACTCCAGCTTTACACCTCCATGGATTTGTGTTTGGGGAGTAAATCAAGTTTAACATCTTTTAGGACATTACATTAGTTCTAACGAGCTTTAAAACATTTACTTCTCGACTTTAAATGTAATGTCGCTGCTGTTCTTTAAAGCTTTTATCACCAAACACTTAAATTACTCATCGCTCTTTATTCTGGAAGATCTAAAGTGCTTTAATTTACACATGTCAGGTTATAGCAGGAGACTCTTAAACCACACAAGGCTTACAACTCTTATAAACAGCAATGGAAAATGTTTTATAATGAAACTGTTTCTGCAGAACAAAGATATGAGAGAAGTCTCGACACAAATCCGTTTTATTGATCATGAAACATTAAAAATCCTTTTCTTGTGAATCCACAGTCACTAAACCACACGAATCCTCTAAAGCATGTCACAAACTTTCAGATGATGAGTTCTTGACAGCTGTCGTTACCACAGCGACAGGATACCTCGTGATCTGGATGACTTCCTTCTGTGTATGAATAATTCCATGTCAATTCAGTTCCGGCTTTAATCGTCCTAACAAAAGAAAATGATGTATTAATTCCTCTCTTTGCAATAGCTGTTGTGTTTGTGTGTGTGTTCAGGTGTGATTCTGACCCAGATCTGTGGCATACTGCTCTCAATGTACCACAGCACTTACTGAAATTTTGGTGCCATCCACTTCCTGTGTGTGTGTGTGTGTGTGTGTGTGTGGCACAGGAAGTGACATCACCCATTACCCACCTGTTTGTGAAGAAGGCCGCCAATGGGAATTTTGGATCATGTGTATCAACAAAGACATTCTGGACAAACAGGTTGGGTTCACAGCTGTGCTGCAGGTTTGAGAAAATGAATGTTAAAAACACACAGAATCCCTTGACACAGTAAATCTGGAGAATATGATGTACATGATTACTATACGTTTGAGCCTTAATGAATGATGATAAAATAAAGATGTTTACATTGATAAATCTGCCCACGTTTCCCTCAGTGGAAGCGCTGAGATAATACACGTCTCCATCATTGGAACAGTTTGACTCAGTTAATTTCCTCTTCTTCCTCATCACATCTTCATTCTCTACAGACAAAACAGCCCTTCACTACAACATGTTTCATACAAGATGACATGCAAGAATGTATGTATGTATGTATGTATGTATGTATGTATGTATGTATGTGTGTATGTATGTATGTATGTATGTATGTGTGTATGTATGTGTGTATGTATGTATGTATTTATGTTTGTGTGTTTGTGTGTCATGTGACCTGCTTCATCGCAGTCAGATGAGGAGATCGCTTGCTGTTCATACAAAACACAAAACTTCTGTTAGCACACCAACACCACACTAACCAACATCACATTAGAAACACAAGAAAGACTGTGACCGGCCTTGTGTTGTGACCCTGTGTGTCCGGCCTGATCTGCTGGTCTCTGTATAACAGGAACATAGAGCGGAGGAGAACGCTCCGGAGGTTCTGTCCCACTGGTTCCTGCAGGAAGAGTCCATTCATCCACCACCTCCACCTCATCATCAGACACATGTGATTCTCTGCTCTTCACAGTCACCGGCTCGACAGTCTGCTCTCGTCTCAGCACCACACCTGCACGTCAACACTTACACATCACCACACACACACAGCAACATGTGATGTTTCATTTGTGTGTTTGTACCTGCGTAAATACAGATAAAAGTTCCTTTGTCAAGGTCATCCTGACATCTCACGGCCCAGCCGCGGTCAAGTGTGCGAAACACCTGCAGACGCACACGCAGTCCTCTCTGAACCACTCGATTCTGACAGCGAGCCCGATCACAGCTGCACCACGGGCCGCACTCGAACAACCTGACCATAAAGCACATGTCAAACCACCGGACAAATAACATGACACACTGAAGCAAAGCTCTACTCACCCCGCGTTTACAGCTGTGTCAAGTCTCATGTGTTTGTAAGATTTCCATTGTTGCCGGTCCGTTCCTCTGATAGATACCTGAAGACACGCACACTTCTGCACATCTGTGCAGCCGTCTGCACAGTCACAGCAAACAGAGAAAAAGGGAGCGGGGCTGAGAAAGCAGCCGTGAGGCCAGCGCTCTTTACGATAGCGAAACTCTTTGGGCCGAAGCCCGTCCACCTCATTGCAGAGAGAAACAGGAACAGGCTCGATTCCATGGCTCAGGTCTCGCTCAAACAGAACTGACGGTGAGTCGAGAGCGTGCCGCTGCGTCTGACGCTCTGGAACGATTGAAGGGTTGAAGGTGAAATTGTCTGGCTGAAGAACACCCAGACTATCTGATCGCAGCAGGAAATCAAGCACCTCGTCCATGGAGTGTAGGCTCCTCCCACAGGGGGCGGTGTAAAGAATCTCAGACTCCTCCTCCTCCTGCTCTGTGGAAGGGTGAATCCTGACGCAGTGGCGCTGAAACTGGCACAGCATTGGCACTCGAAACGGGTTGTGTCCTAGAATGTGGTCGGCATGGGCAAGCAGCAGCGGGACGCATCCCCGGCCGCAGTCGTGAGGCTGGTAGTCGAGGGGAACGGGGGAATCGGGGTCCTCGGAACAGAAACTCAGAGGAGACATCAGTGCTGTCGGGTCATGTGAACACAGAGCGTCATTTCTACTGGCTGATGACATCTGACTATAGTCTGAGCTCATCTCTGTGTCCTTTGAATGTCTGCAGAAGTAAAATAAATGAACACACATGCTAGCAACACAAAGACCACAAAGCTGAAAACTAAAGAAACAAACACGCTCTCTGTCACAGCATCCGCTGCTTTTTAAAACATCACAGTGTTTCAAATCTGTGTGTCAGGAGACAGATCTGTGTGTGTGTGTCAGGAGACAGATCTGTGTGTGTGTCAGGAGACAGATTTGTGTGTGTGTCAGGAGACAGTTTTGTGTGTGTGTGTCAGGAGACAGATCTGTGTGTGTGTCAGGAGACAGATTTGTGTGTGTCAGGAGACAGTTTTGTGTGTGTGTGTCAGGAGACAGATTTGTGTGTGTGTCAGGAGACAGTTTTGTGTGTGTGTGTCAGGAGACAGATCTGTGTGTGTGTCAGGAGACAGATTTGTGTGTGTCAGGAGACAGTTTTGTGTGTGTGTGTCAGGAGACAGATTTGTGTGTGTGTCAGGAGACAGTTTTGTGTGTGTGTGTCAGGAGACAGATCTGTGTGTGTGTCAGGAGACAGATTTGTGTGTGTCAGGAGACAGATTTGTGTGTGTGTCAGGAGACAGATTTGTGTGTGTCAGGAGACAGATTTGTGTGTGTCAGGAGACAGATTTGTGTGTGTCAGGAGACAGATTTGTGTGTGTCAGGAGACAGATTTGTGTGTGTCAGGAGACAAATCTGTGTGTGTCAGGAGACAAATCTGTGTGTGTGTCAGGAGACAGATTTGTGTGTGTCAGGAGACAGATTTGTGTGTGTCAGGAGACAGATTTGTGTGTGTCAGGAGACAGATCTGTGTGTGTGTCAGGAGACAGATTTGTGTGTGTGTGTCAGGAGACAGATCTGTGTGTGTCAGGAGACAGATTTGTGTGTGTGTCAGGAGACAGATTTGTGTGTGTCAGGAGACAGATTTGTGTGTGTCAGGAGACAGATTTGTGTGTGTCAGGAGACAGATTTGTGTGTGTGTCAGGAGACAGATTTGTGTGTGTGTCAGGAGACAGATCTGTGTGTGTGTCAGGAGACAGATCTGTGTGTGTGTCAGGAGACAGATTTGTGTGTGTCAGGAGACAGATTTGTGTGTGTCAGGAGACAGATCTGTGTGTGTGTCAGGAGACAGATTTGTGTGTGTGTGTCAGGAGACAGATCTGTGTGTGTGTCAGGAGACAGATTTGTGTGTGTCAGGAGACAGATTTGTGTGTGTCAGGAGACAGATTTGTGTGTGTGTCAGGAGACAGATTTGTGAGATGTATTGAGCTGGACCTTGAGGAGTCCTGCAGAACATCAGCGGTCACAGGGCTGTCGTTCAGATGATCTGAAACGGTCATTGTCAGTATATCTGAAACACACAACACTCATGTATTGATGAAGATGATGATGATACAACACATGTCTATAAATGAACACACACCTTCATCAAGAAGCACTTCCTCTATCCCTTCATTCCTCGAGACGCTCACTTTAGACTCCAGAACCATCTTCATAGCCTTTACATAATCTAACACAATAACACACATCATCAATAATGACATAAATACAGGTGTGTGTGTGTGTGTGTGTGTTCAGTGTGTGTGTGTGTGTGTGTGTGTGTGTGTGTGTGTGTGTGTGTGTGTGTGTGTGTTCAGTGTGTGTGTGTGTGTGTGTGTGTGTGTGTGTGTGTGTGTGTGTGTGTGTGTGTGTGTGTGTTCAGTGTGTGTGTGTGCGTGCGTGCGTGCGTGCGTGCGTGCGTGTGCGTGTGTGTGTGTGTGTAAGTGTGTGTTCAGTGTGTGTGTGTGTGCGTGCGTGCGTGCGTGCGTGCGTGCGTGTGTGTGTGTGTGTGTGCGTGCATGCGTGTGTGCGTACGTGTGTGTGTGTGTGTCTGGTGTGTGTGTGTCAGTGCGTGTGTGTGTGTGTGTGTGTGTGCGTGCGTGTGTGCGTACGTGTGTGTGTGCGTACATGTGTGTGTGTGCGTGCGCGCGTGTGTGTGTCAGTGTGTGCGTGTGTCTGTGCGTGTGTGTGTCTGTGTGTTCAGTGTCTGTGTGTGTGTGTTCAGTGTGTGTGTGTGTGTGTGTGTTCAGTGTCTGTGTGTGTGTTCAGTGTGTGTGTGTGTGTGTGTGTGTGTGTGTGTGTGTGTGAGTGTGTGTGTGTGTGTGTACCTGTGTCTGATGCTGTGTTAGTTGTGATGACTTCTCTTAAGTGTTGTAGTAAAGTCAGCAGCTCATTAAAAACATCATCAATATTCACCTCACGCCAGAAGTTCCTGGCGTCCTCTGAACACACAACAACAACAACAACAACAACAACAACAACAACAACAACAACAACAACAACAACAACAACACAAGAGTTTGTTATCCTGATCATAAAAGAGTTGTACACAAATACACCACAAGAGATGTTTACCTGTGTCAGACATCATCTCTGGACACACACACGCACGCACGCACGCGCACACATACACACACACACACACACACACAC
>CM065660.1:3528291-3543291 GCA_033220385.1 Triplophysa yarkandensis
CATTCTTTAGTTTCTCCAGATCATCAGACGAGTGTTTAAAGATTCATCAGCGTGCTGTTGAGTCTCTCGGTCTCGCCTGTTATACACAAGGTTAGACAACTCAACGCAAGCAGCAGACACACACACATGTGATTTTTATTGAACGCAAAGATTCATTTCTGCCTCTTTTTTCAGGAGCAATGAGCAGTCTTTTTTATCTGGCGTATAATTTTCATAATGATGTGACGGAGGGAATCCTGACCAACACAAACTGTGGAGGTAACACTCTGAATGTGTGTGTGTGTGTGTGTGTGTGCGTGCGTGCGTGCGTGCGTGCGTGCATGTGTATGTCCGCGTGTGTTTACATTTGACTGACTCATACAGACACATGTCCTCTGAGTTTCAGTTTTCTGTAAAGCCGAAGCACATGTTCAGCTACTAACCTACTTAATTACTTTATTTAAGCTTAGTAAAAAGATTGGCAGGTACCCATGGCAACATACAGAACAGGGTTCTTTTGTGTCTTGTGTCCACAAGAAAAGTGCCAACCAATGATTTTAGTTATGGACATGTCATATTTTCACAAAATCAACAGAACATTTTTACACTTATTTAATGATGTTCATGATACATTTTTGTGCAAGTGAGGTATTTTCTTTTGTTTGAGTTGAACTGAAAGAAATAAAGTCATAGAGATTTGGAATAACAAGAGAATTTTCAATGTAGACTTCCCCTTTGAATAAGGTATTATTAGATGTAAAGATGTGTTTTGTGTTGTCAGGTGAGAACTGTAACCGAGGGGCGGCATTAGGAGCTCTGCTGGGTGCCGGAGCGGCGTTAAACAGCTCAGTTGTGCCTCAGAAATGGAAAGACGGGTTGAAAAATGCTCAGAAAGAAATCTCTGTCATCCTGACTAATCTGCCCTGAAGATTCTTCACATAATTCTGTGTTTCATCTTTCAAACCTTTTGGTGCTTTGCTGTATTTTTGCTTGTTAAATGTTGTTCTGTGATCACACACACACACACACACACACACACACACACATACACACAAAGGAAGTATTGCCCACAGCTGTGGTTTAGAACCTTCAGCACTTCCCCCTCATATACCGACTTCTCACGTCTTCTATATCACATCACAACGTATATGCATAATTCATGCTTAAAAATTAAGATTTAGTTATTGATAGACACGCTTTAAGAAACTGTTAATAGTGTGTGGTTTTACCCAGAAATTGATCTGATGATGTGTGAATGCACTGAAACGGGTGTGTTGGAATTTAACTCGTAGATAAACAACACAAAAGATTTTGTTTTAAGTTGGATACACATGAAAACATCTAGAAATGTATGTTTTATTTCTAATATGTTTCTATATATTTATGCAAATAAATGTGACTTATTAGATAAGTGTGGCTTGAGTTTTGTTTTGTGACATGAGCTTGTAATGATACACAAGTTAACTTTTTTTATTAAAAATAAAATGAATAATGTTGTTATATTTCTTGTAGACAACACCTTTAACTGTGTGCATAAATCAGTTGTGATTTATGTTTTATGCGATGTCTCTTATATTATGTGTTTAAGATGAATGTTAGGTATATTTGTGTGAGTTTAATTCTGTTGTGTGTTGTATTTAACCACACACCCTCATGTCTTATAGATGTGTAACACTTTGGGTATATTTTATACAGCAGAAGTGTGTGAAGGGAATCATATAGCAGATTAAAAACCTTTTGTTCAAGCATTATTACACACGGTGAGATATTTCAATACAGTGGAAATTAGATCTTATATTCTGTGATATTAGAATAACTCGATAATGTAATCAAAACGACAGACTCGCTCTTTTCAAGCATTTTAAATTCCGTTGCCCCCTCAAGCGTAAGAAAGGTCATGGGAAAAAGTTTGAGTCCTTGGTATAATGAGCATACTCGCAGTCTAAAGAGAGCAGGCTTTAAAATGACAGCAGTAATGAGTTTATGACCTACTTCACGTCTAAAACCGACACTATTCGAGATAAAATCGTAACCATTCAGCCATCAGCTACTGTATCGCACAAGATATTTAACCCCCCAGAGGAACATTCCGTTCATTCTCTACTGTACAAGAGGAAGAACTGTGTAAACTTGTTAAATCATCAAAAGCAACAACATGTATGTTAGACCTTATTCCATCTAAGTTACTAAAAGAGATGCTTCCAGAAGTCATAGATCCTCTTCTGACTATTATTAACTCCTCATTATCGTTAGGATATGTCCCCAAATCTTTCAAACTGGCTATTATTAAGCCTCCTTATAGACCAATCTCAAAACTCACATTCCTATCCAAGATACTAGAAAAGGTAGTATTCTCACAATACTAATACTCATTTCTAGAGAAAAATTATATCTGTGAGAATTTCCAGTCAGGTTTTAGACCATATCATAGCATCCAGACTGCTCTCCTTAGAGTTACAAATGACCTTCTCCTCTCGTCCGACCGTGGCTGTATTTCCTTATTAGTGTTACTGGATCTTAGCGCTGCCTTTGATACTATTGACCACAACATTCTTCTACATAGACTTGAACACGTTGTGGGCATAAATGGAAGTGCATTAGCATGGTTTAAGTCATACTTAACTGACCGCTATCAACTCGTAGCAGTAAATGAAGAGCTATCATATGGATCACAAGTTCTGTATGGAGTACCTCAAGGCTCAGTTCTTAGCCCGCTGCTCTTCACGCTATACATGTTACCTTTGGGAGCTATCATCAGGCAGCATGGTGTCAGCTTCCACTGTTATGCTAGTGAAACTCAGCTCTATATTTCCTCACTACCCGGTGAGACACACAAATTCAAAAAACTTATGGAATGCATAGTCGATATAAAAAACTGGATGACGGGTAATGTTCTGCTGCTAAACTCCGGAAAAACAGAGGTGTTAATAATAGGACCTAAAACTCTGCCTGCAACAACCTAGAAAAATTTGTAAAATTTGATGGCTGCCCTGTAAGGTCTTCGTCTTCGGTTAGGAACTTGGGTGTGCTATTTGATAAAAATCTCTCCTTAGAGCATTTGTAAAAGCGCATTTTTTCACCTCAAAAATATATCTAAATTACGGCCTATGCTCTCAATGTCAAATGCAGAAATGTTAATCCATGCATTAGTGACCTCAAGGTTGGATTATTGCAATGCTTTATTAGGTGGTTGTTCTGCACGCTTAGTAAACAAATTGCAGTTAGTCCAAAATGCTGCAGCAAGAGTTCTTACAAGAACCAGGAAGTATGACCACATTACTCCGGTCCTGTCAACATTGCACTGGCTCCCTATCAAACATCTTATAGATTTTAAAATCTTGCTTATTACTTACAAAGCCTTGAATGGTTTAGCACCTCAATATTTGAAGGAGCTCCTGTTATATTATAATCCTATGCCTTCACTGCGTTCTCAAAACTCAAGCTATTTGATATTACCTAGAATATCAAAATCAACTGCCGGCGGCAGATCCTTTTCCTACTTGGCTCCTTAACTATGGATTAACTTACCTAATAGTGTTCGGGCGGCAGAAACACCCTTACAGTTTAAATCTAGATTAAAAACCCATCTCTTTAACCTGGCTTACACTTAACATACTAACATGCTTCTAATATTTAAATCTGTTAAAGGATTTTTAAGGCTGCATTTATTTAATAAATCCAGATCCATGAACACTCTCCACAACACACAATATATTTGCTATAACTTTAGAAGAATGGCATCTACGCTAATATTGGTCTGTTTCTCCCTTCTTCCACCGGATCCAGCCCGTATCCAGACCATTGGTGGGTCCGGTACTAGAAAAGCCCTCTACAGCCCTCGAACAAAGAAAAGTCCAGGACAAGAACACCATGGATACCAATCCACTGCGAAGACCTCGCCTGTGACGATCATCAGGATACGACCACAGCACACAGATGTGTCTTCTCCATTCTGCTGAAGTCTGGACTTGAACTGATGGATTCGTCTGGTCAGAGGAGATCTGGCCCCCAAACTGAGTCTGGTTTCTCCCAAGGTTTGTTTTCCATTTCTGTCACCGTTGGAGTTGTGGTTTCCTTGCCACTGTCGCCTCTGGTTTGCTTAGTTGGGGTCTCCTCATTTACAACGATATCGTTGATTTGATTGAATTTGAACGCACAGACACTTTTTAAGTAAACAAAGAGGACATCAACGAATTGAAAATGAATGCACAGACACCATTTAACTGAACAGAGATAACATCCCCAAATTCAACAATATATTGCCTTTAACTATCATTAAGCATTAAGACAGACTATTTTACTAATTATTGTTGTTAAGCTGCTTTGATGCAATGTATTTTGTCTAAAGCGCTATAGAAATAAAGGCGACATTGACATATTAATACAATATATATAAGACATGAGTGGATGGGAAAGATATTTGGGGTTCTGTTGTGTGTCTCCATCTACTGTTGACTACAAGTTAAGCTTTGTGAAATCGAATGAGTTTACATTTGAGAAACATGTTGGACTTTGATCTTGAAACAAAAAAATCATGGAGTCAAATCTGAACAGACTTTTACATACCATTGTCCTTCTGCTGACTATTCCAGCGAGCTTTGCACTACCGTATGGTTAGAATACAGAATTTAAGAACGATATTTTGTGTGTGTGACTGCTGTTTATCAGTGTCCGTTGTGTGTCTGATTCATCCTCTTTAGTGTTCCTGCACAAATCTGATGCCAATCGTCTCATTACACATCGTGTTCGGCGGGCTAACTCTTTCCTGGAGGAGCTGAAGCTGGGTGATCTGGAGAGAGAGTGTCTGGAGGAGATCTGCTCCTACGAGGAGGCCAGAGAGATCTTCAATGTCCCTGAGCAACTGGTAAGACCAAAAAAATCTATCAGAAGATCATTTAGATCTTGACATTCTGATTTAAAGTTGATTGTCATACATTAAGATGTTTGGTTACTCATTTCTAATAAGTTGGATGAGTTAACTTAAATGCTGATGTTGTGTTTCAGGAGGACTTCTGGAGGAGATATACAGGTAAACTCTTAGATCAGAAATCATGACTTGATCAATTAATAATGATTTTCAAATGTTATTGTACCACAAGGTCATCAGCATGGAATCTTTTGACTTAGCACAGTTAACAATTACATTGTAACCAGTCGAGGAACACGCGGGCATCCACATATACCGCTAGTGCAGACAGTGATCTAAGTTCAAATCTCGGCTTCCCCTCTATGTCCACCCCATGCTTTCATTTCTATGTTGTTTGGTATACATGTTGTAAATAGTGTTGTGTTGGTTGTCTCTTTAGAAGCAGATCCATGTCTGTCAAACCCTTGTCAGAACGGAGCCACATGTGTGCATCATGTATCCACATATATCTGTATATGTCCAGTCAACTATGAGGGACGAAATTGTGACAAAGGTAACACACAGACAGACAATAGCAGTACAATAAACATCTACACAACATTATTATGTCCTTTCCACAGGAATATTTCCACCCAGTTCCTTCAGCTGTTTATACAAGAATGGTGGCTGTGATCATTTCTGTACTGAGATCAGTGAGTCCACGCGTGAGTGTGAATGTGCACCCGGATACAAACTACAAACGGATAACATCAGCTGTGTGCCTGAAGGTTTGTCTCAAACACAAGAACGCAGCATCCAAAAAGTGACATGATGTCATACTCTGTTGTGTTCTCAGACGGGTTCCCATGTGGAAGGTTGGCACCGGTGACTGTAGGTCCGAGGATAGTGAAGGGTGATGTGTGTCCGAAGGGACAGTGTCCTTGGCAGGTGGGAATGAGTGAGACAAGAACATTCAGGAGTATGAAACAGAAGCTCAGACCCGTTTCTTTCACAGGCTTTACTGGAGTACAGAGGAGATTATAAGTGTGGGGGTGTCATTGTAGATTCTCAATGGATTCTCACGGCAGCTCACTGTGTTTGGGAAAAGGATCCAACCTTTCTACAAGTGACAGTCGGTAAGAAATAATGCACTCTTTAATAATGCTGGGTTATTTCAAAACCAAAATTGGGTCAAACAGTTTGGTTGAAATTAATAAAGGACCAGTAATGGGTCTGATATTTCAGACAGCATTTTTATAGTGTGGATCTGTATAAATCTGATTCTTTATCACAGGTCTCTGTCTTCACAGGGTCTCAAAAACATGAACAAAAACTTGTTTAAGACTATCTCAGTATTATGACTGTGGACAAAATTGAGTTGTACGGAATTGAAGCACTTTAATGATTTCTTCAGGTTGTGATGCAAGTTCACTGTTGGTGCTTTTCCTTCCACACTTTCAGTTAGATAAAGTTCAACAGATAAAACTTCCATACATTTCGCATGCTATAATCTTGTCTTCCAGTCTATAATCTTGTCTTTTCTCGTAGGTGAACACATCCGCTTGAAAGATGAAGGAACGGAGCAGATAAGAAAAGTGTCTAAAATTTGGATTCATCCACACTATAATCACTCCATCACTGACTCTGACATTGCTCTTCTGCGTCTGATGAGCCCTGTTAAGCTCGGCCCATACACTCTTCCTGTATGCCTCCCGCTCTCGAACAGCTCGTTCACCCGTACATTAGGGGCCATTCGTATGTCCATGGTCAGCGGGTGGGGTCGCTTGGCTCAGTCTGGACCTCCATCCATCATTCTTCAAAGGCTGGAGGTGCCGAGGGTCTCTTCAGATGATTGTAGGACCCTGTCAGGTCTGACCATTACCAGGAACATGCTGTGTGCCGGCTTCCCAGAAGGAGGGCGAGATTCCTGTCAGGGTGACAGCGGAGGACCTCTGGTTACCCGGTATAAAAACACATGGTTTTTGTCAGGCATTGTGAGTTGGGGTAAAGGCTGTGCGCGCTCTGGTGTTTACGGTATCTACACTCGAGTGTCAGTCTTTGTGGATTGGATTATGAAGACTATGGACACTGCATGAGTTTAATCTGCGAAATTAAAGATTAATATGTAATGTTTTAATGACAGCAAATAAATCTGATAAAACCAAAAGTACATTTAAACAATTTGTCAACTGCTTAAATAAAGTCATGTTAAATGTACCACTATCCACTAAAGTCAAAGTCACTTTTATTGTCACATCTCCACAGCACACATGCCTTGGTGAGGGGAATTCTTGGGAGCTTGTTCCAGAAATTGCAGAAACAGTAAATATATACAGACTTCCACAGGTGAATATGTGCAATATGCACATACATATAATCAGTACACACAGTGTACTAATGGACATCCTTACAGTTGAACACTTAACATTATACGCAACATGTACATACATACATTTAGCACTACACATTACACACTAAACACACAAAACTACACTAGATATACACTTAACATCCTAGCCAACACAGAGATTTAATAAGATGTGAAATAAAAGAGCACATGATAAGTATTTATGTTACATTTTGGGGGTCAGTTGTGGTCTGGTGGTTAGAAAGTTGGACTTGTAAACAGGTTTTATGGTTTGAATCTCAGTATCAGCAGATAATAACTGAAGTTGGGCAGTCGTGGTCTGGTGGCGCGAGTCTTGGACTCGTGATCTGAAGGTGACTGGTTTGAGTCTCAGAACCAGCGGGAATACCACGACTGAGGTGAGTCCCTTGAGCAAGGCACCGTCCCCCCACTGCTCTGGGTGTGTGTTCACGTGTGTGTGTGTTCACTTACTGGATGGGTTAAATGCAGAGCACAAATCCCAAGTATGGAACACCATACTACAGTGTGTGCCTTGACCTTCACTTGAAGTGTTCTTGAGTAAGACATCTATCCTCTGATTACTCTACAGTGATTGATGTTCACTGAACAATACCTGTAAGTCACTTTGGATAAAAGTGTTTGCCAAATGAATAAATGTTCATTCCAGTTACATTTATTCATTTGTCAGACGCTATTATCCAAAGCCAAACCACAACTGACCCCAGAAAGAGTTCTGTAAAGAAAGTGTTTGTAGTTTGCTATGGGAGGGTTCAGGGGTGGAGAATGTTAGACCTTTGAACGTGCAGCACAGGACAACATAGAGGTCAGATTAAACCCCTGGTCAACATGTGTGTTCTATTTCTGTCATCCGTGTTCTTGAGTTTCTACTGCTGTCATTCAGCTTCAGGTAAAACCGATCCACAGAACACAAACATATCCAGCAGTATTCATGAAAGGAGAATAATGTTCTGTTCTGTAGTGTTTGTAGAGAGAGATGAAGCTCATGAAGTCTTAAACCGGATCAGGAGAGCAAACTCAGGATGGTTTGAGGAGCTGAAGACGGGTAACCTGGAGAGAGAGTGTCTGGAGGAGAAATGCTCCTTCGAGGAGGCGCGGGAGGTCTTTGAACACTCGGAGGCAACGGTCAGTATTACACAGATGTTTATTCTGTCTGTGTGATGTACAGGAATAACATGCCGTTTGAAATGTGAAACGAAATCCCTTTATTTTTTAAATCAGATTAACTGTTTTGTATTTTTGTAAGCACAATGTCATAACAATATATATTTTTGTCTTACCACAGAATGAGTTCTGGAAAATTTACAATGGTGAGAATGAAAACAATTTCACAAAGAAAAAGATGAATATATGAAATGTCTATGTAATTTTGATGAATGTTTCTGTTTGTCTATGTGAAAGTTAAAGATCACTGTGAATCTAACCCCTGTCAAAATAACGGCCTGTGCGTGATCCAGAAAACCGAATCCTACATGTGTCTGTGCACTCCGGGTTTCAGTGGAAGAAACTGTGAACAGGGTAAAACTTTACATCGCCACTGACACTACACAAACAAACAATTCTTTTCCAACATTTATAAAAGCTTTAAACTAGATCAAGTTAAAGGTTTAGTCTGAATGTGCAAGCGGTGAGCATGCAAACACTTTTTTTGTATAAAATATAGCAAAAATATATACATTTTTAATAACAATGGTTTCTTTTTCTGACTATATTTATCCTAACCAAATACTTAATACATTTATGGCCCAGCAAACAATGAATCAAATGATTAATTAATAAAACATATAGGAACTATGACATGTAACAGCATGAAGATTATCATGAAATCGAGATGAAACCAGTGTACAAACTCTGAAGAACATGACAATGATGCATGTAGATCTGGATATGAAAGAGCTTCAGGTGTTTATCTACAGATGTACGGGTTTCTGTGTTATTTCAGGGATAAAAGATGTTCCGGATTCATGTCTACATGATAATGGTGGATGTGAACACTTCTGTGTGGACGGCAGCGGTCAGAGGAACTGCTCGTGTGCTGATGGATATTTTACAGGATCAAACGCACAGATCTGTTTGTCACACGGTGAGAAATATCACTAATGTCTTCATCTGTTAATACAGAAAAACAATCCAAAAATAAGGCGCTCTCTCTGGTTTGGTGTTTAATCATCATTTTTGCATGAATGTATGTCAATTCAAGTCTTTTCAACAATAAAACATAAAATAAATCACACTTCTTCCATCATAGGTTCAGTATGATCCTAAAATACCGGTGAAAATTGACTATCGTGTATATGTTAAACATTAAGATCAATATGTTTTCTTTGTTGTATTGAAGATATTTAAGCCTTAAATTTAATTGCTTCAATTTACAACATTTAAATTTAAGTTTGTGTGAAATGTTGTCACTGGTTCACGAGATGAAACAAAAATTAACACACACCTATAAATATTAAATTCAGAAAGTCTTTTTTTTCTCGCTGTGTAGTGTTTGTTTACCGCTGTTTCACACAACACAACACAACACAACACAACACAACGAAACTACACGAAAGAAAAGAGTCCAATCACATTTCAGTATTATGATGATGAAAAACATTCAGTGAAAACAATACAAATAAAATATGTTATAGAATCTTTTCCATGTGGGAAGGTTCCACTTCTTCAGGTTGGAGGTGGAGTTAAAGAACTTCAGGATGACACAAGATCTCGTATCGTTGGTGGAAGTGAATGTCCAAAAGGTCACTGTCCGTGGCAGGTACCATCAGCCAACCAGAATCCAAATTTGTGTATGACTTATATAAGACTGTCATGTCTAACACACGCGCGTGTGTGTGTGTGTGTGTGTGTGTGTGTGTGCTGATGGACAGGTGTTGCTGAAGTACGGGGAGAAGGGTTTCTGTGGTGGGGTGATCTTAAAGCCTACATGGATTCTCACAGCTTCTCACTGCTTGGAAAAACTCAAAGTCAAGTTTCTTAAGATAGTGGCAGGTGTGGTCACTCATTCAGCACCTACATGTGTCTCTGATCTGAGATCAGATCAGTGTGAGATCTGCACACACTTATTTCTCCAACACATCAAAGAATGGAGAGTAAACTGAACAGTTGGCAGAAGTCTTATCTGTCTCTAGATATTTCTTCAGAGAAAAAAAAGAGTCATAAATCTCAGAAACGTCTCTATAAGAGTTTCGAAAGAGATCTCAACAATGTCTTAAACTGAACTCAGATTTGTCAAGTCCAGTCAAATCTCATTAAGAACGCATCAAAATTCTCATCACATTTCCTCAAATCCAGATTGTTTCTCATCTGTTTCTCAGGAGAGCATGATATCGAGGTGAATGAGGGTACAGAGCAGATGATTCAGGTGGAGGAGATCATCATGCATCCCGATTATGTTTCAGAGACTGCAGACAGTGACATCGCATTACTGCGTCTGCGGAGCCCCATCGTCTACAGCGCATATGCAGTTCCAGTGTGTCTACCGCTGCGAGACATGGCCGAGCGTGAACTGTGGGCAGTTAGTATGCACACGGTCAGCGGCTGGGGCAAACGGAGTGAGGGCGGACCCACCTCACGATTACTGCGTCGTCTAAAGGTTCCGCGCATCCGCACACAGGAGTGTGTCGAGAAAAGCAATGTGTCACTGACTAAAAACATGTTCTGTGCTGGATACATCGAGGGAAAGCAGGACTCATGTAAAGGTGACAGTGGCGGTCCGCTGGTGACCCTCTACAGAAACACCAGCTTCCTGTTGGGTATAGTGAGCTGGGGCAAAGGTTGTGCTCGTCCGGGATCTTACGGCATTTACACACGAATCTCCAACTATCTTCAATGGATCCATGAACACACAACAAACAACTCTACAAAGATTGAGCTTCAAAAACAACACTAATGAACACGAAATTACATCTTTTATTAATGAAGTCTCATTATCTAAAGAAATATCAAATAAAAATATCTGACCCCACAGGATATGGTGAATGTAAATAAAATGATGTTAAGAACTTCTGTTCACTTCATGACGTATAAATGCACACATGTGGTCAGTTAAAGATAACGAGAGTAATAGTTTTTATTGAGTCTATAGGGCAGGGGTCTTCAAACTTTATGATGCCAGATACCCCCAAATATCATGGACCTTCTGTACGGACCCTTTACTAAAATACATGTACAACTTTATTCAGTATATAAACATGTAGCTTATTATAAAGCCTTTAAATAGTAAGTGGGAGATATATTAATTTCAATTTAATATCATAAATAATTGGCTATAATCTGAATGATGTGGGTTGTATAACCCTAAAGAGAAACAAGTCCAATGCATTTAAATAAACACTGTAGCAATTTTTCATTTTAACCAAAAATACCACCTTTCTGTGATAAAAGGTACGCACAATATTGGGTATTCTCGTGTGTGAGGTCTTTCTTTAAGTTTTGTAGAATTCTTTTTACTTTAAAATTAGAGTTATTATTTAATCACTGAATGATATTTCATGAATCAGGGCTCTTTTCATGGATTGTGACATCCATAACATCATAAATTAACAGATGAAAATAAAAATATAGTAAATGATCCCCACCATTGTTCTGGAGTTTGGAGGAAAAAGTGTGTTTATGGATTTCCAAGACAGCAGAAGCTGTACACACACATTGTTGTCTTCCACTGTGTACGTCTTCACAGTTTTCTTCAGATGTGGACCTTTGAATATATGCCGAAATCATATTTGACCTACCAGCAATTCAAAGGTTTGTTAAAAACATTTTAGCAGTGATCAGATTATCAAACTTATGAAAATTGTACTGTCCACTATTTCTGTCCAGAGAAAAGTAGATGGCAGTACATCGGGTGAAAGAAACCCCGGCAATAATGAGATTGAGTGTGCATGTGGAACGAGTCATCAGGAGGATCAAACAAAACGAACTTTTTCATGGTGTCATCACACTTTGCCACATTGTTAACATTTGAAACTTTTTATTTATTCATTTCTGTCGTCAAATGATCAGAACAAGGTATTAGTTAAGACACGGATCAGATGAAATCAACTCTGATTGCTTTTTACTTTTACTACTGTTATTCAATGTTTAAGACTTTAACTGTTAATGTTTCATTGTCAAATGTAAACCCAATCAATGTTTACTTAAAAATAAACTTATGACAAGCAAGAAATGAAATTTAGGGTAAAGGTAGACATTGTACAAATATTACACATTTCATGGCGATCGCTCAGCTCTGGCACATTTCCTTCTGCTCTCAAAGAAGCCCGGATCACCCCGCTGGTGAAGAAACCCTCGCTGAATTCAGCACTTCTAGAGAACTACAGACCAGTCTTCGACCAAATCTCGGCCTACCATAATTGTCTGAAAAAAACTAAAAATAGACTTTGGTGGTTCATTTCCAAATGTTTGAAGACAATTTTTTGGACATTTCTGTTTTTTTCCGCACTCAATCGCAGGTTTCAATACATTAACAATAGGAAGTTTACAAAGTATCTTGAAACCCAAACTTTGTCTAGTTAAACTGACCGGCCTTGTGATCTATGGTCACATTTGATCATAAAATAAAGTAAAATCTAATTTTTTTTCATACTGAAAGTTAAATAAAAGATGTTTAGATTTATTTCTGGTGTCAAGAAATGGACACAAAGCCCACTTTGCTGAGAGTAAAGGAGACCAAAGATTTACCAAATCTCTGGAAAAACTTTCCACAACGGGGCAAAATCCTGAGGCTTAAATGTTTTCAAGAAACTGACTGTTCTCCGATAGAAAAATGAAAAGACTATGACGGTGTTGAAACCAGAACATGATATCAAACACAAGGACATTAGATAAGCAACACAAGCAGAAACTGAAGACGATGAAGAGAAAACTTAAACAGGACAACAAGAGCTGAGTCCATTTATAAAAAAATGTCTCAAATCTGTAAAAGCACTTTTATACAAAGTCATTTTTGTAAGAACAGAGTCTGATATGTGTTTCTTCAGAAGGATTGTAAATGTGTGCTGTGTGAAGGAAACATGAGGGTGTGCGCCAGTGTGTTCTTTCTGATAAGTTGTGAATGTTTTTGTAGAAGAGTGAAACCATCTGCATGTGTTTATCTCTGACAGAGCCTTTATCTCCAACACTTTCTGTTACACACTTACACAAACATTAACATTCATGTGGGACTGCACAATGACATCATACTGGATCATATATCACATAAGAAAAGGAAAATGGCTCGTGAATGGTGATTTCAGGCCCACAGAACAGAGGTCTGACCCCGCTCTCCCTCAGTGGAAATATACAGCGGTGAACAGGGTCCAAATCAATAACTCCAACATTATTTTATTCCTGTGTCTGTTTCTCATGTTTCCTTTCCACTATTCTCCCCGCTTGTTGTTTTTATTTCAGCTCTTCACTCCTCCCACCGTCTCTCCTCCGTCTCACTTCATCTCACCCTCCCATCAGTTAGCGGTTCATTGACCTTCTGTGTTTTTGGAGCATTGCTGTAATGTCAGATAGTTGCACGCTGACAACCGAACATGTCTTGGGTTTTCTGGAACTTTCTGGTTGTGTTTCTCATACATTGTGTGTGTTCAGATGGTGAGTAAACAACTCATATCTCATGTTTTTAACACTTGCTCTCCATCTAACATGACTTAAGTTTTATTAGTAGTATGTTTATGAGCTTAAGTCACAGTTCTCTTAATACATAGAGAAAGATTCTCATGCATTCTCAGGCATGATTTATTTTATGGATGTCAGTCACATGATGTCACTGCTGATGATGGCTTTCTTCAGTGTTTCTTCGAAGTCATGATGCCAGTCAGGTTCTGATCCGTCGCCGGCGTGCCAACAGTATGTTTGAGGAGCTGAAGAAAGGGAACATGGAGCGTGAGTGTGTGGAAGAGAGATGCAGTTTTGAGGAGGCCAGAGAAATCTTTGAGAATAATGAGAAGACCGTGAGTGTTGATTTCCTTGAAGTTTGAGTAATGAACCATAAGACACGACTGCTCTTATACTTAAACGACGGAAAAAACTCTCAACAAGGTCTCAACAAGGTCTCAACAAGGTCTTAAACTGAACTCAGATTTATCAAGTCCTTATTATTAAAGATCTCAATATGAACTCAAAACATGTCTCATCACATTGACTCAAATCTAGATGATTTTGTATTTTCCTTTACATTACATTTAGTCATTTAGCTGACGCTTTTATCCAAAGCGACTTACAAACGAGGTTCTCAAACGAAGCTTTTACACCATGAGGGAACCAACCAATCATCAGTTGAATTAATGCCAGTCCTAGGAAGAATAACACAACATACCAACCAAGTGCCAAGGGAAAATCTTTGTTGTTTTTTAGTTTTTGATAGAAAAGTGAAGATGTCAAAGGAGGTTTATTTGGGGTTAGATGGAATGTAACATTCATTTACACCTCCATAGTCTTAAACTTCAAGAAGAAAAGAGAAGTCACACACAAACACGTGAGCACTAACACTTTTGTGTTCTTGTTTTTATATTTCCTCTGTCAGATGGAGTTCTGGAATGTTTACTTTGGTAAGTGTTTGTGAAATGATTCTTTTGTCAATAGTAAAGCAGGTCTTCGTAACACCGTTGTGCTTCTCCTTCAGATGGAGATGCTTGTTTGTCTCATCCATGTCTCAATGGCGGGGTGTGTAAAGATGGTCTTGGTCAGTTCGTGTGTTACTGTCCCGCTGGGTTTAAAGGACAGAGCTGTGAGATTGGTAAAACATCATCATCACACTGTGACGTTCTACAAATATTTTCAGATATAGAAATCTATTAAT
>CM065660.1:3548291-3550791 GCA_033220385.1 Triplophysa yarkandensis
TGTGTGTGTGTGTGTGTGTAAGTGTGTGTGTGTGTGTGTGCGTGCCTGTGCGCCTGTGCTTGTGTCTGTGTGTGTATGTGTGTGAGCCTGCATGTGTGTGTGCGTGCGTGCTTGTGTCTGTGTGTGTATGTGTGTGAGCCTGCATGTGTGTGTGCGTGCGTGCTTGTGTCTGTGTGTGCGTGCTTGTGTGTGTGTGTGTGTGTGTAAGTATGTGTGTGTGTGTGTGTGTGCGTGCTTGTGTCTGTGTGTGTAAGTATGTGTGTGTGTGTCCGTGCGTGCGTGTGTGTGTGTGTGTGTGTGTGTGTGTGTAAGTATGTGTGTGTGTGTCCGTGCGTGCGTGCGTGCGTGCGTGCGTGTGTGTGTGTGTGTGCGTGCGTGCGTGTGTGTGTGTGTGTGTGCTTGTCACACTAATAATCCATGTTTTTAGTTCAAAACGCTTGTGGGATGTCAGAGAGCTTCAACCAAACCAGTAGAATCATCTTCTGTCCTGATGGACGCTGCTCATGGGAGGTGAGTCATGTCAGTCAGATCCTAGATCAGGTCAGTTACTCACGGGCCATGATGTGTTGTGTTGTGTAGGTGATGTTTGTGAAGGCTGCTGGTGATGTCCTCTGCCACGGTGTGATTCTGGGACAGAAGTCTTTGTTGACATCAGCCGTGTGTGCGTTCACACTACAGGAAGTCAACATCACGGCCGGTGGGTGAAAACATCTGAAGATAAGCAAAATGAGCACATGTGATACACTGAACATGTATGATCTTATTGAGGACAGACACAAACTAAAGATCTGGACTCTGATGGAGATGTTTTCTTGTCTTCAGTTTTATCAGCTGATAATTCTGTGGTCAGTCTGCATGTGTCCAGCTGGACGCCTCATAAGAGGTTTATATCCGGTCAGCTGGAGGATAATCTGGCCTTTCTGGAGCTTAAAGAGTCCATTCCAGAAGAGCTGCGAGCCGTCCCGTTGTGTCTGCCCGAGAAAGACTTCAGTGAGAACATTCTCATGAAGAGCCACCGAGAGGGTTTGGTCATGGGAGGGACCAGACACTCTTACCTCTCATTGGATGAGTGTCGAGACTCTCTTAACCTCACATTCTTAATGACCAATAAGATGTTCTGTATGAAGAACCAGAAACATGTGAAGTGTGAGATCAAGTCTGGGAGTCCGGTGGCTACAGTGGAGGGGAAAACGGCCTTCCTGACCGGACTCTCTCTGTCTGAGCGAGTCTGTGATGAAGGACTTGTGTTCACTAAATTATCAAGATACCTGCACTGGATACGTCCACTCCTGACTGCCGCTGAGAAACATCACACTTGATCTTATCGAACACAAATCTGTGACATCATCCGTCAACAGAAGTCATAAACTCACTGCATCCTCCTTTTCCACAAATCATGTCAAATATATTTCAACACATTAGCATAATGCAAAACACAAAGAAACACTTGATTTAATATTTTACAACACTAAAGCACTTGATGTTAATTCAGACATTCTGCTGTATCTGGTAGAAAAGTATATGATAACTTTTGATGCATTTATGAGATCTGTTATCATGTCCTCATGCCCACAATGGAACACAAATGTAAAGTTTAGGAGACGTTAATCCATTCCTAATGAAGAAGAAAACATTTGAATGTTTGTTTGCTGTCATCTGTTATATTGATGATTTTCACTGCCGTATTAAAACAAACTCACAAACACATAGAAAACTTGTTTCATGTTTATTTGACAAAATCAGTAGAAAAAACAAGAACAGCAACAACAAGGAATAATGTAAATATTAATCAACATGTGATTGTAGAGAGTAGAGCAGAGAGGTGCATTCTGGGAACTGAGGTCTATGATACAGAAGACAGCAGAGGAAAAGGATTCTGTTTACTGACCACCAGCTTCTGATGCTGATGTGAAATATAACCTTTGATATGACCCTAAAACACACAGAAAAACACCATGAATCGGATTTACAGTGAATTACACACGCATTTCATTCATCAATTAAAAACACATTTACATCTCTCACCATGTAAATGAGGTTGGCTATTATGCATTGAACCTCATCGATGTCCACGTCCTCCACCTTCATCATCTTCAGAGCAACAAGGAAGGCATCAAGAGGAAGCTGATGAGTCTTCAACAGATGATACCTGCACAAAGAGTCCGAACATATAAAACCTTACTCCTCCATATCTTTACAGGTCATTGTTATAAAACAAAGGCACAAATGATGAATCGAGCAAACATTTATGAGTCCAACTGTGATTGGCTAACGTGGAAATTAAAAACGTTCAGATGATGAGAATAAATGCTGAATGTGTTGTAAAATGCTTGTATGTGTGTACTCACACTTTCTTGAAAAGGTTTCTGTAGGTGATGATCTTGAGTTTCTCAAGGATGAGGAAGATGCCGCAGCGGATAAAGAAGGTCTCGTGTTTCACCAGAGCTTCATTCAGAAGCAGCAGGTTTCCCTCGCTCAACATCACAAACACAACATTCAT
>CM065660.1:3568291-3573291 GCA_033220385.1 Triplophysa yarkandensis
TATTGATGATTAAACAGAGTGAAAAATGAATATTTATGAGCAAAATAATGTGTCATTAAATCTGTCGTGCATATGTGTGAATACACAGAATAATATGTGTTTATTTGTGATCATTTACCTCTGAATAATTATATGAAGTATTACATAACTTTCATTTTATTATTATGACGCTTTTTGAGTATTCTTACAGCATGAGTGATGGGTTAAATCACATTTACTCTTCATGTCAATCATCTGCTGACTCCGCCCCGTTCCTCTTTAATGGGCGGAGTTTAAAGTCCTGTCTTGTTACACATGTCCTCAAAACTCTACACACAATTCAGAAAAATCACACAAACTGTCTCACAACTCCTCCAACATTTAACACTGCATTCTAAATATCCTAACATGTCACAATTACAAACTCTTCTTTTATAAAAGTCAATGTTTGTCATGGCATTGCATGTACATCGACATTTATTTATCATGCACTTATTAATTATCTCTGTAAAACTGTACCAATGATGTCATGTATCACGAGATAATGCGACGAGAAAGGTTTGAGCTCATATTGAGATCTTCAGTGAAAATGAACAGATCTGAGTTCAGTTTGAGACATTGAGAAGATCTCTTCTGACATCTTGAGACCTTTGCTTCATTTATCTTTTATCATGTGGCTTTATCTAAGTGACATCCATTGCTTTATAATAAATCAAACCCAAGACCCTGACATTAACAGCACTTTATTCTAACCATTAAACCACCAAGCTCACATCACACATAACGTGTTCTTGGTCCACACGAAAACTAACTTTAAGTCTACGAGAAATCTCTATTTTTATAAAGATTCTGAAAGAAGTGAACGCTTGGATCAGAAGTTAAACGTGTCTTTACATCTGATGGTTTTGTGTGTGTGAGGTGTTTTAACGGATGGATCAGAGTAACTCACACTTTTATATTTTGTCTTGTTCTCTTCATCTTCTGCTGATGGAGATATTTCATGTGTCAGTGTTAAAATATCATTCATATCTCCATCAGAACTCACACAGATCTCACTCCTGCTCATGTCCTGACTCCTGATGACATCACAGAATCTGTCCTGTGAAATCATGACATCCCGGTGAGTGTGTTCAGATGAACTGTGGGTTTGATACATCTGGACCATACAGAGGTTTGGATCTCTAGTCAGTTGTGTTGTTCTTGTGTTTTCAGTCACATTCAGCTTCCGTTCTGATGATGATTTACAGTTTTCATTCAGTATCTCATGATGTTCATGAAGATCTCCTGAAGGTTTGTCTTCAGACGCTGAAGAGGATTTACAGTTTTCATTCAGTATCTCATGATGTTCATGAAGATCTCCTGAAGGTTTGTCTTCAGACGCTGAAGAGGATTTACAGTTTTCTTTCAGAATCTCATGATGTTCATGAAGATCTTCTGAAGGTTTGTCTTCAGACGCTGAAGAGGATTTACAGTTTTCTTTCAGAATCTCATGATGTTCATGAAGATCTCCTGAAGGTTTGTCTTCAGACGCTGAAGATGATTTACAGTTTTCTTTCAGTATCTCATGATGTTCATGAAGATCTCCTGAAGGTTTGTCTTCAGACGCTGAAGATGATTTACAGTTTTCTTTCAGAATCTCATGATGTTCATGAAGATCTTCTGAAGGTTTGTCTTCAGACGCTGAAGATGATTTACAGTTTTCATTCAGAATCTCATGATGTTCATGAAGATCTTCTGAAGGTTTGTCTTCAGACGCTGAAGAGGATTTACAGTTTTCTTTCAGAATCTTATGATGTTCATGAAGATCTTCTGAAGGTTTGTCTTCAGACGCTAAAGATGATTTACAGTTTTCATTCAGAATCTCATGATGTTCATGAAGATCTTCTGAAGGTTTGTCTTCAGACGCTAAAGATGATTTACAGTTTTCTTTCAGAATCTCATGATGTTCATGAAGATCTTCTGAAGGTTTGTCTTCAGACGCTGAAGATGATTTGCAGTTTTCTTTCAGAATCTCATGATGTTCATGAAGATCTTCTGAAGGTTTGTCTTCAGACGCTGAAGATGATTTACAGTTTTCATTCAGAATCTCATGATGTTCATGAAGATCTTCTGAAGGTTTGTCTTCAGACGCTGAAGATGATTTGCAGTTTTCTTTCAGAATCTCATGATGTTCATGAAGATCTTCTGAAGGTTTGTCTTCAGACGCTAAAGATGATTTACAGTTTTCATTCAGAATCTCATGATGTTCATGAAGATCTTCTGAAGGTTTGTCTTCAGACGCTAAAGATGATTTACAGTTTTCTTTCAGAATCTCATGATGTTCATGAAGATCTTCTGAAGGTTTGTCTTCAGACGCTGAAGAGGATTTACAGTTTTCTTTCAGAATCTCATGATGTTCATGAAGATCTTCTGAAGGTTTGTCTTCAGACGCTAAAGATGATTTACAGTTTTCTTTCAGAATCTCATGATGTTCATGAAGATCTTCTGAAGGTTTGTCTTCAGACGCTGAAGAGGATTTACAGTTTTCATTCAGAATCTCATGATGTTCATGAAGATCTTCTGAAGGTTTGTCTTCAGACGCTAAAGATGATTTACAGTTTTCATTCAGAATCTCATGATGTTCATGAAGATCTTCTGAAGGTTTGTCTTCAGACGCTGAAGAGGATTTACAGTTTTCTTTCAGAATCTCATGATGTTCATGAAGATCTTCTGAAGGTTTGTCTTCAGACGCTGAAGAGGATTTACAGTTTTCTTTCAGAATCTCATGTTCACATTGAAGATATTTCTGCGATAAATGTAATTTCAAGTTTTTCTGATGCGCTGCTGTGTGTGTAACAGAATCGGATGTCCAGACATCAGATGAGGAGATTGTGACTGTTTTCCACTCATGAGACTCTAGTGATAATACACATTCATTTTGAATCTCATTCTCTGACCGTTTTATCAGATCACATGAAGGCAAAACCTTCACTTCTTTATTGGCTGAAGTTTTGTCATTTTCACAATCATCTGAATGATCTACATTTTCTTTATAACATGAACATTTCTCATCTGTGCTTGGATCATCTCCATGTGATTTTAATTTTTTGTGTTTATGTTCTGCTGTGTATGAATAATCTGATCTAAGCACAGTTTTATTGTTTTGTTTTTTAATTTTTGGTCTCAGAATCTCATTTTTGTTTTGTACTTTTACCGGATTCTCAAACTTCTTTATGATGTCAGAGCTCACAGGCCGGTTGTGTGCGCGCCGCTTTAGAGATCTTTTGTCAGCTTGACTGTTTTCCTTCTTCTGAGTTTCAGAAAATTTCTTCACCATTTCCTGAACTCTATGGTTGTTTCTGAACACCATGGGCTGTGAATCATCTCTTTTTGTGTCCTTCACGTGTGGTATGGTGATGTTCAGAGACCTCACCTCTCGTCTGTAGGTGAACACGCCTGTTAAATGTTGCTTCATAAACTTTGATCTTAGGAGATTGAAAGTAGTGAGACATGAAGGTTTTCGTTCTGATGATGGGCACTTCGGTCTCTCGTGGGTTTGATAAAGCTGAAGGTTCTCCAGAACCCTCCGGATGGCTGGATGTGTTGACTGATTCAGGATCAGATGTTTCAATGTTCTGATGTCAAGCTGATGCTGATATTGGTGTTCGTCTCTCTGTGTTCTGTGAAATAAAAGTGTTGCTTGTGTTCTTACAAATATCATCATCAACACTTTCATATGTAAACTTGAGTCTTTATTGAGGTGTAATAAAGCAGGTGTTTATTTCAGAGTAAGAGGTTTAGATAAGCAGTGAATCTCTTTTATTTTTACAAAAACTCTCATCATCGGTTTAGAAGTGTGCATAATAAATATGATTTCTTTAAAACATTTAACATTTAATTTTTTTTCTACATCTTTAATTTGCAGAAGAAACATAAAGAGCAAATGTCTTAGAAGTTTGTTAAAACATAAAAACATAAAGAAACTCCACTCATTGAAAAAGACAAGAGACATTTGCCAGGAAGTCATGGCACATTCCCACTTAAACACATTAGAAGATAGCATATATGCAAACATACTTCAAATACTATATAATGTATCTAACAGCATCACCTTGAGTCAATGTAATATTAAAACTCACACGAGATCTAAAAAATCTGTTTTATTATTTGACCTCAGGTTTTAATAAAACCACATGAATGAGAGAGAGAGAGAGAGAGAGAGAGAGAGAGAGAGAGAGAGAGAGAGAGAGAGAGAGAGAGAGAGAGACCAGAGAGAGAGACCAGAGAGAGAGAGACCAGAGAGAGAGACCAGAGAGAGAGAGACCAGAGAGAGAGAGACCAGAGAGAGAGACCAGAGAGAGAGACCAGAGAGAGAGAGAGAGAGAGAGACCAGAGAGAGAGAGAGAGAGAGAGACCAGAGAGAGAGAGAGACCAGAGAGAGAGAGAGACCAGAGAGACCAGAGAGAGAGAGAGAGAGAGAGAGAGAGAGAGAGAGAGAGAGAGAGAGAGAGAGAGAGACAGAGAGAGAGAGAGAGAGAGAGAGAGAGAGAGAGAGAGAGAGAGAGAGAGAGAGAGAGAGAGAAAGAAAGAGAGAGAGAGACCAGAGAGAGAGGGAGAGAGAGAGAGAGAGAGAGAGAGAGAGAGACCAGAGAGAGAGAGACCAGAGAGAGAGAGACCAGAGAGAGAGAGAGAGAGAGAGACCAGAGAGACCAGAGAGAGAGAGACCAGAGAGAGAGAGGCCAGAGAGAGAGAGAGACCAGAGAGAGAGAGAGAGAGACCAGAGAGAGAGAGAGAGAGAGATCAGAGAGAGAGAGAGAGAGAGAGAGAGAGAGAGAGACCAGAGAGAGAGAGAGAGAGAGAGAGACCAGAGAGAGAGAGAGACCAGAGAGAGAGAGACCAGAGAGAGAGAGAGAGAGAGAGAGAGAGAGAGAGAGAGAGAGAGAGAGAGAGAGAGAGAGAGAGAGAGAGAGACCAGAGAGAGACCAGAGAGAGACCAGAGAGAGAGAGAGACCAGAGAGAGAGAGAGAGAGAGAGAGAGAGAG
>CM065660.1:3578291-3598291 GCA_033220385.1 Triplophysa yarkandensis
TCAGAACACGACCTTTGACGATGTTGATAGCCATACAAAACTAAACCCCATAGACTTTAATTGTTTGAACACGCAGGGACATTTCTTAAAGTATCTTCTTTTGTGTTCCATCCATGAAAGAGTTTCATAGAAATTTGCAAGCAAGTAGAAGTAAATGAGAGAATTTTTATTTCTGTGTGTGTTTTCTAAACACATGTAAGTGTATTCTTTACCTGTGATGAGCGCTTGGGCTGTGGTCATGAGCATTAAAGCTCCGTCACTGAGAGGCCAGTTATCAGCGTCCAGTGTTAAAGCCACGAGACCTCCGAGATCAGCGAGTTCTTTCTGAATTTGTGCTCCTGAGATGCAGTTTTGCCATCGACCTTTCCCATATCCCAGAGCATCTCCGACTCCTGCCAGAATCATGGCTGCCTGAAACTTCTCCATCGAGAGCTTGTTGAAGTGTTGTGTCGTGCCGGCGGTGGTGGTGGCAGCTGTCTCTCTGTTTATTTCTCTAAACTCACTCCAGACGTTATCAGCACAAAGTCTTTGTTGGCGACTCTGAGTGGTTATCAGGTGTCTCCTAAAAAGGAAAAGTCTATGGCAGCAGGGAGGCAGGAGGGTTTGTGGGACGAGGATTTTAATGGATCAGAATACATTGAAGGAGGATTTATTTTATCATGACATAAAGAAACATCAATCTGGTTTGATAACAATGACACATAACACTAAAGATAATGTTTTAAGAATTGCTTTTTATTGCAAAGAAATAAAGGGCAAATAGCAAATAACTTATAAGCCTGAAACATGTACTAAATATAAAATATACTCAGTACAAATGTAAGGTAAGAAGGTGAGGTAAGAATAAGGCCAAATGTGATGTTCAGTAACATAAAGTGGGTATGGAAAGTATTCAGACCCCTTACATATTTCACTCTATCATATTGCACCCATTTGCACGCACATTCATTTTCTCCTCATTATTGTACACAAAGCACCTCATGTAGACTGAAAAACATGGACTGGTGGCCGGCTGCAGTGATGGTTGACTTTCTATAACTTTCTCCCATCTCCTGACTTCATCTCAAGAGCTCAGCCAGAGTGGTCTTTGAGTTCTTTACCACTCTCATCAAGGCTCTTCCACATTTACAGTTAGTCATTTAGCTGACGCTTTTACCTGAAGCGACTTACAAATGAGGTTCACAAAGGAAGCATTTACAACAGAAGGGAACAAAGCAATCGTAAGTTAAATTGATGCCAGCCCTACTAAGATACGTACCAAGTGCCACAATTCTGTGTCTGAGCTGCTCAGGCAGTTCCTTTGACCTCATGATTGTCATGTGCTATGACATCCCTATGAACTGTAATGTCTTATATAGACAGTTGTGTGGCTTTCTAATCAAGTTCAATCAGACAAATCTAACACAGCTTGACTCATATGAAGGTGTAGAACCATCTCAGGGATGATCATAAGAAATGAGAAGCCACTGTTATATAAGTAAATATAAAAGGATCTGAATACTGAGGCCCATGTGATATTTCCATTTTTCTTTTTTAATGAATCTGCAAAAATGTCAACAATTTCTTATTTTTCTGTCAATATAAGGTGCTGTGTGTTGATTATTGATGAAGAAATGAACCTTAATGATTTTAGGAAGTGGCTGCATGCAGAAAAACAACGCATGAAAAATTTGAAGAGGTCTGAATACTTTCCATACTCACTGCACATCTTTATACATGAAGATTGTACAGATGACAGATTGTGTGAAAATCCAGATCAAGTTTTCAACATAAAATCAACCTACATTGCTGTAAAGAACATTCTATGGGACTTTGATAACTTTGATCTTTTTAATATTGACTGAGTAAAAACCTATGATGCTATTATTTCATACCGTATTTATATTTGGGAATTTAGCCTGTATTTTAAAAGTACAGTCACATACAACAAAAAAGATATTTCTTATATTGCGGCATATTTCAAACCATATATGAACAAGAGCTAGAGTAAATAAATCCACATTATTTTATAAACACATAGGTTATAAGTGAGCATAGATACTCGTATGATGTGTCTGTGTTTAGATCGCACGAATCATCTGGAATCATCTGAAAGTAATAATGTGAAACTTTATTATGTAATTGGCTAACTCATGGTTAACAACATGAACAATTCATATCATGTCAAACCTAAATGATTTTCTCTCTTCTGCAGAACACAAAAGAAGACATTTGGAAGAATGTTGGTAATTATTCAACACTGACTCTTCACTATACAAACACAGAATATCTTATTTACATAAAGAGAGAGTAAAAAACAGGTTTCTCATCACATGAGTGTAAATAAATAAAGAAAGAGTTGAGATCAGGATAAAGTCTGAAAAATATCATTGTGATATGACGAGCATCATATCTCTGTCATTTCTTTACTCAGTCAATAATAAAGATTTCACTGTTACATTTTCACAGAATAGATCATGCAGAAAACAATGAGTATAAACAGTTTAAAATGAGAAATAAAATCCAGGTCTTCACAGACAAGAGTCATATTTCTCATAAAAGATACAAACTGAGCAGACAGACTTGTATTGATGCTCTCAAAGAAGTATATATTAAAGAATAATAGAGTAACAAATCCTTTAAAAATAGAAATAAAAAAGCTAAACTATGAGCAAGTCAATAACAACTCTTACACTCACACAATTTAAGAAATGTTTGAGAAAGGGAGTAACAAGAACACATTTCACTTTAAGATGGAGAGTTCATTCCCCTTTTATGACCTCAAGTAATATAAAGTGTAGGTCACATTATTCAAGCTGTAGCACATCACATCAACTTCAACCAATAATCATATAAAACATACTAGAGTGTGTCATATTTAAAATGCTTGTATACACCTCATTGGCTGTTAAATGGTGCCACGCTCAAGAAACCCACCTCCATCCCCATTTCCTACATATGTCACAGCATTTGTCCAGATCAACACATTCATACCTCAAGATAACATAACATTCATGACTTTTAAATGAACATTCGGTCTTTGATTTCTAATTTTTTGTCATTTTAAACCTCTATGACTTTCTGTCTTTGCTGAAAAATGTTGATATCAGCTGTGGCACACATTCACTTTCATTGTATGAACAAAAAGGATAGCAAGTATGGGTGCTAGTTATCAACTTTCTTTAAAACATCTTCTTTTGTGTTCAGCAGAATGAGCAAATGATGACAATATACGTATATTTTTGATAACTTTGAATTCATGATGGATTTATCTTTTGTTGAGGTCAACAATTTTTTTTTCAAATACATACTGTGATATTCGGACAGATAAAACGCTTCTCTCTGTGCGTCAATCAAATTCGTTGTTGTGTGAATACAGCCAGTGAACTCTGATAACTTCCATCAAAACAATAATCATTTAGAAAATGACTGAAAAACAAAAGATTGTCTATGATGAAGCTTTTTTCGTTCTTATGTTGAACAGTCATCCATTCTGATGATGTCATGAGATCACATCACTTCTAAGATGCAGACCTCTTTATTTTCTAAATTGTGAAATAAAGAAGGGTAAGAGTCATCTTTAACAGGAATAAACATGAAGACGGTAGTGAAGAACAGCAAAGAAAACTCAAACTCAATAAAGAAATATGAGTGGACTGACCTCAAAGAACATCTGAACCTTTTTCAACATCTTCACCGTTTACTTTCATGTTGTTATCTGGATTTAGAGGCTCTACTACAAAAACACAACAAAACAAACCAAAAACATGTAAACATATAAAAAAGTGTTTCAATACAAAACAACTAAATAAACTCAATAGGAGTACAGCAACACTGTATAAAATACTTTCTCTACTCTTTTGTTCATTTTATTCCTTGGGCTATTTTACTTTATTGATTATGATAACGAGGCAAACCAGCAAACATTTAGTAGAGTTAAACGCACATGAATCCCAAACCCTTAACTATCCTGTATTTTGATTTAGATGATCTTGAGTTTACTTCATATGTTATTCCAGTATTTAAAACATGTTAATGTAATTGTGTGTTGAATATAGTGTTATTTAACCAATTAATGATAAGATCACTAGATGAATATGACATTTATATGTTCAGCAACATCACATTTAATGGGGATTTCACTACTACTACTACTACTACTACTACTACTACTACTACTACTACTACTACTACTACTACTACTACTACTACTACTACTACTACTACTACTACTACTACTACTACTACTACTACTACTACTACTACTACTACTACTACTACTACTACTACTACTACTACTACTACTACTACTGTTTACAAGAGAGCAGGAACCTGCAGCCGTTATAGAAAAAGGAAGCGTGTTTATGTTTCTATACACCATGCCATCTTCTACTTTTAAATTAAAATATTACAAACATTAAACATATTCCTACCGTTTGCTTCTGCTGGAGTCTGCTGACTTTCTGTAAGAAACAAATAACACATAAATGAACAAATAAGTAATATGCATGACTGTAGGGGATTTACTCTGTTTCATGCATTATAAGTGCTTTAGACTGTTAAACATGTTGAGAATATGTATATTTCTGTGCTCAATACACTCCTCTACAGTCAAAGACTTCAGATAGATTCTTTCAAATATTCAACCTATCGAAGTCAGTAAATCAACAGTTATTTATTGGCCATTCATCCATAAAATGCCCACGGACCAATCACAAAGCTCAGAAGAACATGAGTATCAGTGTGTATATATCCTCATGATTGATGCTAACGGTCTGCCTGCAGGAGCTAGACTTTAACCTTCTGTTAATGTGAAAAAACTAAATACTATTCAGGGATATAAACAACACGATTCTTTATTAAAACAAGAGTGACAGAAACTGCCTGTGATACCCCTCCTTTAAAGCTTGCAGTAAAAAATGACATTTTGCTGAAATATTTGGTTTAATAATGTGTATTTACAGTAAAGAAATATATAAACATTCAATTACATACATATTAAATTTTATTTAAAGTCTCCTTAAAGAGTTAGAGAGCTACAAGAGCCGACAGTTTCCCAGCGAAATAAACTTCTATTATTTGAACTGCAACATGTGCTGCCTTGTGTCATGAGTAATATAACAGTTAGATGAGATTCTTGATTCTGATTGGTTCTTTCATGTCTGTACTCGCTGCAGTAATGGGTAGATCAGAGACATCTCATATCAAAGAGTCTTATATAAAATATGAGGTTTAAAGCAAGTAATAACACAAAAAGCACATACTTTTACCTCTGTATCCTTCAAGAATCGTAAGAAATCCTGAAAAGAGAATAATTATATAAAGAGATATGTGGCACATGAGAATCTGTCCACAGTAACTAAAAATAAACTTACCTCCAAAACACGGCTTGCTTTTACATTTAGGATGAATGTAGTCTGATGGAAAACAGAAATATAATCATATAATAAGACAAACAACACAGATGTGAACGTTACAAAATCACATGTGTATGTCCAGCATACTACACACAAGATAAAAATCCTACCGTGTACTGTATCGTTGAACAGGTACAGAAGAACGAGGGCAATGGGGATAAATAATATTATAAAAAATATAACCCCTATCACAACTCCAGCCATGTTTATTTCTCCTATAAGAAAAAGTAAACACACACATCTTAATTTATAACTCTCCTCAGCCGCAAGGTCAAACAACCTCAGGGCTCGGTTTCATCTTGTCTTTTTATGCTTAGTAAATATAAGTATCATTTCAACATCATTTGAATGATGTTGAAACCTAATCCTTTCCCTTCTTGATAAACAGTGTTTAATAAAAGTAGTTTGTTGTCTTACCAGGAAACATCATTCTCTCACAGAGCGGTTCGCTGGTTTTCCTGCTCACAGCGTTCTCCAGTGTACATGTGCAGCAAGCCTCTGGATTTCCAGTCTTACTGTATGTGAAGTAACCGTCTGATGTCTGATTTAGTACATGTGGGTTTTCTCCATTTTTACATTCACAGCTACTTCTTTTTACATCAATTGTTTTGTTATATTGGCATATGAGATAGACGACATCAGGATTAGTTTTGGCCTTCTCCTGTAATATAACTGGTGTAGGGACTTCATCTGTCAGAAAAACAAATGTAAAAAGTCTAAAATAATAAATGGGTAACAACAAGAAACCCACAGAAATCCTAAAATCCCTCTTAAAACATAAAATACATCAGAATAAATGACATGAGGTATTGGAAGTTCTTCTGTTTAAAGTATAATCAAAATACCACAGAACTTTAATTTAAAAAACGATCACTACATTACAATATTTATATAAAAAGAATGTCAAATCATTTCTCTTCATTTTAAATTCACTCACCCATAACGTTCAGCGTGACTCTTGGAACTTGTTCTTTTCCATCAATCTCATAGAAATATTCTCCGCTGTGGTTCTTCATCAAATTGTTTAAAGTCAGTTTTCCAGAGGTTTGATCTGCTATAGCGTAGCTTTTAAAGAGAGGATTCTGAGGGTCTGGGGCTTCACCTCGCTGAAATTCAACCACTCGAATCATTTTGTCACCACCTTTAAACTTCCATGTTATAGTTTGTCCAGATTGTAGTGTTGGATACGTTTCAAAAACAACATCTTGTCCAACCGCACGATTCTTTTCATCACCTGTGAACATTTAGAATTAAATTCCATAACAAAAAAACGATACTATTAATTCTGTAGTACTTTAATAATATAATAATATTAGTGTTGGTCGTGGGTTTAACTGCACGATTCATATAAAATCATTCATGTTGATTATTCTTATCTTGATATTATAATTGTGGTTTTCATGTCAAGATGTTTGATAACTTTCAGTGAAGCGGCTGAATGATTAATTCTGAATAATACAAATATATAAAGAAGAAATAATGATGAGAGTTATGTTATTTCTAAAGAACCACTAACTTTATATAGTGCTCAAATATACAAGTGAAAAGCACAGAAATAAACAGAAGTAAACAGATATAAACAGATATAAACAGAAATAAACAGATATAAACAGATATAAACAGAAATAAACAGAAATAAACAGATATAAACAGAAATAAACAGATATAAACAGAAATAAACAGATATAAACAGAAATAAACAGATATAAACAGAAATAAACAGAAATAAACAGAAATAAACAGATGTAAACAGATGTAAACAGAAGTAAACAGATATAAACAGATATAAACAGAAATAAACAGATATAAACAGAAGTAAACAGATATAAACAGATATAAACAGATATAAACAGATATAAACAGAAATAAACAGAAATAAACAGAAATAAACAGATATAAACAGATATAAACAGAAATAAACAGATATAAACAGATATAAACAGATATAAACAGAAATAAACAGAAATAAACAGAAATAAACAGAAATAAACAGAAATAAACAGAAATAAACAGAAATAAACAGAAATAAACAGAAATAAACAGATATAAACAGAAATAAACAGATATAAACAGAAATAAACAGAAATAAACAGAAGTAAACAGATATAAACAGATGTAAACAGAAATAAACAGATATAAACAGATGTAAACAGAAATAAACAGAAATAAACAGATATAAACAGATATAAACAGATATAAACAGATATAAACAGAAATAAACAGATATAAACAGATATAAACAGATATAAACAGATATAAACAGAAATAAACAGATATAAACAGATATAAACAGATATAAACAGATATAAACAGAAATAAACAGATATAAACAGAAATAAACAGATGTAAACAGATGTAAACAGAAATAAACAGAAATAAACAGATATAAACAGATACAAACAGATATAAACAGAAATAAACAGAAATAAACAGATATAAACAGAAATAAACAGATATAAACAGATATAAACAGAAATAAACAGATATAAACAGAAATAAACAGATATAAACAGATATAAACAGAAATAAACAGATATAAACAGATATAAACAGAAATAAACAGAAATAAACAGATATAAACAGAAATAAACAGATATAAACAGATATAAACAGAAATAAACAGATATAAACAGAAATAAACAGATATAAACAGATATAAACAGAAATAAACAGATATAAACAGATATAAACAGAAATAAACAGATATAAACAGATATAAACAGAAATAAACAGATATAAACAGATATAAACAGATATAAACAGAAATAAACAGAAATAAACAGAAATAAACAGATATAAACAGATGTAAACAGAAATAAACAGAAATAAACAGATATAAACAGAAATAAACAGATGTAAACAGAAATAAACAGATATAAACAGAAATAAACAGATATAAACAGAAATAAACAGAAATAAACAGAAATAAACAGATATAAACAGAAATAAACAGAAATAAACAGAAATAAACAGAAATAAACAGAAATAAACAGATGTAAACAGAAATAAACAGAAATAAACAGATGTAAACAGATATAAACAGAAATAAACAGATATAAACAGATATAAACAGATATAAACAGATATAAACAGAAGTAAACAGAAATAAACAGAAATAAACAGAAATAAACAGATATAAACAGATATAAACAGATATAAACAGATATAAACAGATATAAACAGATGTAAACAGATGTAAACAGATATAAACAGATATAAACAGATGTAAACAGATGTAAACAGATATAAACAGATATAAACAGAAATAAACAGATAT
Source organism: Triplophysa yarkandensis (assembly GCA_033220385.1). NCBI lineage: Eukaryota > Metazoa > Chordata > Actinopteri > Cypriniformes > Nemacheilidae > Triplophysa > Triplophysa yarkandensis. The sequence goes on from CM065660.1 coordinate 3,586,965, forward strand.
AAACAGATATAAACAGAAATAAACAGATATAAACAGATATAAACAGATATAAACAGATATAAACAGAAATAAACAGATATAAACAGATATAAACAGATATAAACAGATGTAAACAGATATAAACAGATATAAACAGAAATAAACAGATATAAACAGATATAAACAGATATAAACAGATATAAACAGAAATAAACAGAAATAAACAGAAATAAACAGATATAAACAGAAATAAACAGAAATAAACAGAAATAAACAGAAATAAACAGAAATAAACAGATGTAAACAGAAATAAACAGAAGTAAACAGATGTAAACAGATATAAACAGAAATAAACAGATATAAACAGATATAAACAGATATAAACAGATATAAACAGAAGTAAACAGAAATAAACAGAAATAAACAGAAATAAACAGATATAAACAGATATAAACAGATATAAACAGATATAAACAGATATAAACAGATGTAAACAGATGTAAACAGATATAAACAGATATAAACAGATATAAACAGATGTAAACAGATATAAACAGATATAAACAGAAATAAACAGATATAAACAGATATAAACAGAAATAAACAGATATAAACAGATATAAACAGATATAAACAGAAGTAAACAGAAATAAACAGAAATAAACAGAAGTAAACAGAAATAAACAGATATAAACAGAAATAAACAGAAGTAAACAGATATAAACAGATATAAACAGAAATAAACAGAAATAAACAGAAATAAACAGATATAAACAGATATAAACAGATATAAACAGAAATAAACAGAAATAAACAGATATAAACAGATATAAACAGATATAAACAGAAATAAACAGAAATAAACAGAAATAAACAGATATAAACAGATATAAACAGAAATAAACAGAAATAAACAGAAATAAACAGATATAAACAGATATAAACAGATATAAACAGAAATAAACAGAAATAAACAGATATAAACAGAAATAAACAGATATAAACAGATATAAACAGATATAAACAGAAATAAACAGAAATAAACAGATATAAACAGAAATAAACAGATATAAACAGATATAAACAGATATAAACAGATATAAACAGATATAAACAGATATAAACAGATATAAACAGATATAAACAGATATAAACAGATATAAACAGATATAAACAGAAATAAACAGAAATAAACAGAAATAAACAGAAGTAAACAGAAATAAACAGAAATAAACAGAAGTAAACAGAAATAAACAGAAGTAAACAGAAGTAAACAGATATAAACAGATATAAACAGATATAAACAGATATAAACAGAAATAAACAGATATAAACAGAAATAAACAGAAATAAACAGAAATAAACAGAAATAAACAGATATAAACAGATATAAACAGATATAAACAGAAATAAACAGATATAAACAGATATAAACAGATATAAACAGATATAAACAGATATAAACAGATATAAACAGAAATAAACAGAAATAAACAGAAATAAACAGAAGTAAACAGAAATAAACAGAAATAAACAGAAGTAAACAGAAATAAACAGAAATAAACAGAAGTAAACAGATATAAACAGAAGTAAACAGATATAAACAGATATAAACAGATATAAACAGATATAAACAGATATAAACAGATATAAACAGATATAAACAGATATAAACAGATATAAACAGATATAAACAGATATAAACAGATATAAACAGAAATAAACAGAAATAAACAGAAATAAACAGAAGTAAACAGAAGTAAACAGATATAAACAGATATAAACAGATATAAACAGATATAAACAGAAATAAACAGAAATAAACAGAAATAAACAGAAATAAACAGAAGTAAACAGAAATAAACAGAAATAAACAGAAGTAAACAGAAATAAACAGAAATAAACAGAAGTAAACAGATATAAACAGATATAAACAGATATAAACAGATATAAACAGAAATAAACAGATATAAACAGATATAAACAGATATAAACAGAAATAAACAGAAATAAACAGATACAAACAGATATAAACAGAAGTAAATGTTAATGACGTCATAGTTTCACTCGTTATTGTAATCCGGAAGTAATTAAAAATAATGATGTTAATCATTAATTCTGTGAGGAAGATGACGTCACACACATCATTATACTTCATATATAAGATAAGCGTTTAAACACTAAATATCTTCAGGAGAATAGAGTTTAATGTGTAATGATTCTGTGTCTGTTCATGACAAACCACACCTTGTGTGAAGAGAAATAAAGAGACAAACCTGAGACACAGAGGAGAAACACGACCATAACTGACACAACGAGTTCATGACGACATGTGAGCAACATCTTCACACAAACTTTACTCTTATTCACTCATAAAAGTGTCAATTATATCAAGAGTTTACAGCCACACCGACCGACATACACTCACTTCCGGTGTCGAGAGACTCTTACAGAGCGGAAGTGACGACATAACGAAAGCGAAACTGACTGACGACAGTTATATAATCCTTTATATTAAAACATTTAAGAACTATAAACATAAAATTAACCCTAAACATCAATTAAGTTTCTTTATTCTTTCATTATTATTACTTATTAAAATTGTAATACAAAACATTAAATGTGCAAATATTATTTCAGTTTAAGTGAAGAAAATATCAAACATATATGTTTGTAATACACATCTACTATTATTGTTCAATTCTGATACATATATTTTAGTTGATCGGATTTATGTATAAGATCAAAACTAACGGTGAAAATTCCTCAAGAAGTTCAGTTTCATAGAGGGACTTTTATTATGACAGCGAGCTCTCACTGTTATCTCACTGTCATCTCACTGTCATCTCACTGTCATCTCACTGTCATCTCATTGTTATCTCATTGTCATCTCACTGTCATCTCACTGTCATCTCACTCTTATCTCACTGTTATCTCATTGTCATCTCACTCTTATCTCACTGTTATCTCACTGTTATAACACTGTCATCTCACTGTCATCTCATTGTCATCTCACTGTCATCTCACTCTTATCTCATCTCACTGTCATCTCATTGTTATCTCATTGTCATCTCACTGTTATCTCACTGTTATAACACTGTCATCTCACTCTTATCTCACTGTTATCTCACTGTCATCTCACTATCATCTCACTGTCATCTCACTGTCATCTCATTGTCATCTCACTGTCATCCATTGTCATCTCATTGTCATCTCACTGTCATCTCACTGTCATCTCACTGTCATCTCATTGTTATCTCATTGTCATCTCACTGTCATCTCACTGTCATCTCACTGTCATCTCACTGTCATCTCATTGTCATCTCACTGTCATCTCATTGTCATCTCATTGTCATCTCACTGTCATCTCACTGTCATCTCACTGTCATCTCACTGTCATCTCACTGTCATCTCACTGTCATCTCACTCTTATCTCACTGTTATCTCACTGTCATCTCACTGTCATCTCACTGTCATCTCACTGTCATCTCATTGTCATCTCACTGTCATCCATTGTCATCTCATTGTCATCTCACTGTCATCTCACTGTCATCTCACTGTCATCTCATTGTCATCTCATTGTCATCTCACTGTTATCTCACTGTCATCTCACTGTCATCTCACTGTCATCTCACTGTCATCTCACTGTCATCTCACTGTCATCTCACTGTCATCTCACTGTCATCTCACTGTCATCTCACTGTCATCTCACTGTCATCTCACTGTCATCTCATTGTCATCTCACTGTCATCTCATTGTCATCTCACTGTCATCTCACTGTCATCTCACTGTCATCTCATTGTCATCTCACTGTCATCTCACTGTCATCTCACTGTCATAACACTGTCATCTCATTGTCATCTCACTGTCTTCTCAATGTCATCTCACTGTCATCTCACTGTTATAACTCTGTCATCTCACTGTCATCTCACTATCATCTCACTGTCATCTCACTGTCATCTCACTGTCATCTCACTGTCATCTCACTGTCATCTCATTGTCATCTCACTGTCATCTCACTGTCATCTCACTGTCATCTCATTGTCATCTCACTGTCATCTCACTGTTATCTCATTGTTATCTCATTGTCATCTCACTGTCATCGCACTGTCATCTCACTGTCATCTCATTGTTATCTCATTGTCATCTCACTGTCATCTCACTGTCATCTCACTGTCATGTCACTGTCATCTCATTGTCATCTCACTGTCATCTCATTGTCATCTCATTGTCATCTCACTGTCATCTCACTGTCATCTCACTGTCATCTCACTGTCATCTCATTGTCATCTCACTGTCATCTCACTGTCATCTCACTGTCATCTCACTGTCATCTCACTCTTATCTCACTGTTATCTCACTGTCATCTCACTATCATCTCACTGTCATCTCACTGTCATCTCATTGTCATCTCACTGTCATCCATTGTCATCTCATTGTCATCTCACTGTCATCTCACTGTCATCTCACTGTCATCTCATTGTCATCTCATTGTCATCTCACTGTCATCTCACTGTCATCTCATTGTCATCTCACTGTCATCTCATTGTCATCTCACTGTCATCTCATTGTCATCTCACTGTCATCTCACTGTCATCTCACTGTCATAACACTGTCATCTCATTGTCATCTCACTGTCTTCTCAATGTCATCTCACTGTCATCTCACTGTTATAACACTGTCATCTCACTGTCATCTCACTGTCATCTCACTGTCATCTCACTGTCATCTCACTGTTATCTCACTGTCATCTCACTGTCATCTCACTGTCATCTCACTGTCATCTCACTGTCATCTCAATGTCATCTCACTGTCATCTCACTGTCATCTCACTGTCATCTCATTGTCATCTCATTGTCATCTCATTGTCATCTCACTGTTATCTCATTGTCATCTCACTGTCATCTCACTGTCATCTCACTGTCATAACACTGTCATCTCATTGTCATCTCACTGTCTTCTCAATGTCATCTCACTGTCATCTCACTGTCATCTCACTTTCACAACACTGTTATCTCACTGTTATCTCACTGTGATCTCACTGTTATAACACTGTCATCTCATTGTCATCTCACTGTCTTCTCATTGTCATCTCACTGTCATCTCACTGTCATCTCATTGTCATCTCACTGTCATCTCACTGTCATCTCACTGTCATCTCACTGTCATAACACTGTCATCTCATTGTCATCTTACTGTCATCTCACTGTCATCTCACTGTCATCTCACTGTTATAACACTGTCATCTCATTGTCATCTCACTGTTATCTCACTGTCATCTAACTGTCATCTCACTGTCATCTCACTTTCACAACACTGTTATCTCACTGTTATCTCACTGTCATCTCACTGTTATAACACTGTCATCTCATTGTCATCTCACTGTCTCATCTCAGACTCATTTAAGTGTAATCTCAGACTCATCTCAGTCTTATCTCAGACTCATCTCAGTCTCATCTCAGTCTCATCTCAGTCTCATCTCAGACTCATTTTAGTGTTATCTCAGACTCATCTCAGTCTCATCTCAGTCTCATCTCAGTCTCATCTCAGACTCATTTTAGTGTAATCTCAGACTCATCTCAGTCTTATCTCAGACTCATCTCAGTCTCATCTCAGTCTCATCTCAGTCTCATCTCAGTCTCATCTCAGTCTCATCTCAGACTCATTTTAGTGTTATCTCAGACTCATCTCAGACTCATCTCAGTCTCATCTCAGTCTCATCTCAGACTCATCTCAGACTCATTTTAGTGTTATCTCAGACTCATCTCAGTCTCATCTCAGTCTCATCTCAGTCTCATCTCAGTCTCATCTCAGTCTCTTTACTCTCTCTGAAGGATTAAAAGCTCATTGGCCTTGAACTGTCTAAACCAGACGACTTATTAACTGTGATCTCCATCACAGCTGGACATTGAACTGTGACCCAACAGTGTTCCCCCACACACATGTATGTTAATAAACTGATCTGAAGTCTGTTGGGTTGTGATCCATACCCTCACGCACCGCTATATACATACAGAACTGGTGCCCTTACATTTAAGAAGCCCTTTGCTTCAGGATTAACTCACATATTAAGTAATATAAGTAACATTTAAACACTAGATGTATTTTAAAGCTTTAACATTGATTTCTTTGTGTCTTATTGTTTCAAGTTTGATAGAATATTGTGTATTTCTCAGTGAACCGGATAGAGTTTACTGAAGAGTCTGTGGGCCTCATCTTGTGTCAAAGCCTCACAGTTTTATCTGAAGGTCGTCATATGTTCAGATAGCAAATCTAAGATACTTAAAAGAAAACTGTAAGGAGGAAGAATCCTTGTGACTGAAGACCAATGTTTTATAGTCTTTGGTCTTGGACTTTGACGTCTCTTGATTTAATTTTAAGTCTTGGCAAGACCAGTTTAAAATTTAGATTTTACATTTAACATTTAGGTAAAAACACCCTCTGGCTGGTTTGTCTTGCATGATCTTGGTTTAGGTGGTCTGGACTACAACACAAGGTTACAGTAAGATGGTTAGATTAGAAATGGGTTTGATTTGATTATTTCAGCAAAGCTTTGCTTGTTCCTGGAAAAAGAGAGGTTTTGAGTTGTTTCTTGAAGGATGATATAGAATTGAAGTTTGTTGATCCAGCAGGAGGCAGTGAGTGATTTCTTCAGAAGAGATAACTCTATCCTCATCATGACAAGTACTTAATGTCCTAAGGGCAACTACAAGTTCAATCAACCAATGGCATTTCGATATTAAGTTAACAGTTTATTTTAAGATTAATCTTACAACAAGGTTGTGATCTAAGTGGCCATGTATTGTTCAAATTTGTCCTTATTGTTTTCTCATGATAACATCTTTATTTTCTTGTGATCTCGACATTACAAATGTTGTTTCTTTTAATTAAGATTGTGAGCTTTCAACATTTTTTTGTGTTTCTCCCCCTTCTACAAGTTCCTTGTGTAACTCAGTAAACTTCTTGTAGATCTTTTTATCTACTGCCATTTACAACGCCATTGTTTCCTCGATTCGTTATAAGTCTTTGGATAAAAGCAACTGCTAAATGCCTAAATGTAAATGTAACATTGAATATTGTGTCATCGTGTCACAGAGAGTGTGAAGAAACAACAACTAAAAGGAAATTTAATGCAACTGTATGTTATTATATGGTTAGTTGTATTTTATCTTTATATATTATAATTGTAAATATTTCTTTACTAATGTAAGCCCTTCATACAGACCTGCAACTCAATGTTGTTTTGCGACCCATAAACCTCATTTGCTGATTATGTATAAAATAGCATACATTCTCTTATTTACAACAAACTTTCTCTAATATTAGAACAAAGAGCATTCTGAAATTACATATATGTACAAACACACACACACACACACACACACACACACACACACACACACACACACACACACACACACACACACACACACACACACACACACACACACACACACACACACACACACACACACACACACACACACACACACACACATACACACATAAAATATTTTTAAAATATGACATACAAACTATTTTAGATATTTTACATTTATTTTGTACATATACACCTGTCAGTCACATTTTCAGTACTGTTTCATCACAAACAGGAAACTCTTTCTGTTTCCTCCACCTCTCACACACTCTCTATCTCTGTCCTTGTCAATCTGTAACAGTTCTTATACTTGAGAAGAACAATGAGCAACAAACACTTTCTTACACTTATATTCATCTGTGCCTTCATTCGGCTCACTGGTACGTCAATATATTTCTTAAAAAAACTCTAATAAGGATTCCCTTTAGGAATTATTTTTATATATTATAAAAGTGTATATATAAGTGAAATGTTATATATATTATATTATATTATTAGAGTAATTAAATAATGAAAGTCCTTAAAGTATCAGAAGTAATTAAAGTAAATAATTTTTATCCTTCATTTTAAGGTTTAGAAACATTTAGTTTGTGTTAATGTCTTTAATGTTTAACGGTTGTACAAATAACACATGGGAACTAGTTTAAAATGTTTTTTAAATATGTATTTATTAAAGCAGATACTTGCATGTTGTTTGTGATTTGTCAGCATTTCACTTTTTAGAACTAATCTTTTAAATCCAATGGAAATTTTCAGCAAATTTAAGTAAATTTAAACTAACATTTAAAATGCTGTAAAAAAAAAAACATCAAACCGCTAATCGTCTTGTTGTGTTTCATGTTATTCTAACATCATTTATTTTATATTTTAATCATAGTTGCTGAGACGACATGTCAAATGGATATGTTAGTGGGAGAGACCTGCATCATTAAACTCCCAAATGAAATTGTTAAAAAGATTGATGGCGACAAAGGTGAAATAAAGTGGACCTTTACCTCCAGTAGTTCACATTTTGTAGTTCAGAAGAAGAAGGGGAACATTTTAAAAACATTACCTTATGCAACAATAGAATCTGATGGTTCATTAAAGATAATTGTGAAATCAAACGGCAAATATAAATTTGAAACTTTTAATCACGAAGACATCAGTACTGCATCACATGAAATGAAAATCTCAGTTTATGGTAAGAACACACACACTCATACAGATGACATTTAATCACACGTATTCTATATTACTGATCAGAAGTAACCAGCATAATATTGTTTACAGAGAAGGTTGTGGAACCCCAGGTGAATACAAAATGCAAGAATGGAAATGTTACACTCACCTGTCAACCAAAAAACGAGGGAAATTTTATCATTTCATGGCTTAAAGGAACTGAAGAAATAAAAGATGAAAAAGGAGCAAATCTATTCCTGACATCACAACAATTACAAGAGAACACAGAATATTCATGCCGCGTACAGAATCCTGTTAGCAATGCAATTAAAAGGGTATCAGTATCATGTACGTCACTCTTACTTCTATTTGTGTTTAACACTTTGTTATGAGAACTAGGAAATATATCTACAGGTTTGTTTATTTGTATTATCTCTTGATTAGAAAGGCCAATCAAGTATAAGTGATAGTATTAGCAAGCTTTTATTGTTAGAAAAAATTTCAATTCTTTAGACAAATTTGAGCAACTTTATATTGTATTTCTTATAGCTTACTGTAGATTTGATACTATTCTTCAAAGTAGAGATGACCTTTTTATAGAGATGTAATTCTCAGCTTTTATCCATAAATAAACATGAAATTAGAACATAATAGAGATGCTGGACATTTCCTGTGCAGTTCTCATGATGTTTGTGGTTGTGTTACAGGTGAAGTTAAGGAAGATAAAACTCTCTGGGGTTATGATTTCTGGATAATGGTGAGCATTCTGACCGGTGGAGGAGCTCTTCTTCTGCTGCTCATTTGTGTTCTTGTGATTTGTGCATGTCGGAGTTGTAAACAACAAAAAAAACAGCAAGGTAAAGAAATATTTACCACCTCTAACCCAATGTTATGGTCAAATTTGTCTGAAATGATAAAAGCAGGGCCATTCTTATCATTCAGCTTGAGTTTAAAAGCTTCAATTACATTTGATTATATCTATATATTATTATAGAAATGAATAAGAGTAAAAAAGATTTTATAAGAAAAATATTATTACTATTAAAGAGACTTTTAGTAAAAGCCATTTTAATGAAAGCTAGCCTTAGTTATGTGGTTTATTTGATATACACAAAAATAATTCAAGCACAATAGTTCTATAATAGCAGCAGTCTGAAAGATATAAAGACCTGATGAAAATAGAATGCATTTTATTATTGATGTCCAAACTGTGCTCTTGTGTCTGAATGTGTTTTGAAATCTGATTTATAAAAACACTGTTTTTCATGAAATCCCCAGATGAAGAGGAACTCAGACTGAGGGTTTTTGACTCTTCACCTTCAACTAAACACAGATCCAATGGAACTGCACGAGGTCAACCAGCACCGCCCGTCCCACAAGAAAATTTGCTTCCGGCCACACAAACACCAGCTCAATCCCAAAATCAAGCAAAAGGCCCGGTCCGAACCCGACCGCCACCTCCCCCTCAGGATAAAGATGAGGAAGAACCTCCTCCATTACCTCGACCAAGAAAAAAACGAGAGAAGAGAAGTCAAGAGCCGTACCGACCGATGGAATGACATCTTGTGATGATGGTAAGAGTAATGTTAAAGACGTGTTTACATCCAACAACAAATCCTGGACATTTTGTACTAAAGTGTTTTGGTTTTTCTTTGGATGAGTTCATAGAGATTTATTCACTTTACCAAACCATAAACAACAACTCATGTGAGTCATCTTTAAAAGTTCAATGCAGCTCAATATTTGTAAAAAGAAATGATATTTAAAAAAAGAGTATTTACAAACATCTTTATGTTTTTATCATATTGCAATGTTAAGTTTGTCCTCTGGATTATATACGTGTAATAAAATCAGAAAGTAAATGTTATGATGTACCAATGTCTGTTCATGTGAAAAGATGAGCTGAAATCACACTGGACATGCAAATATTTTACATCTTTAAATATAACATTATTGAACACTTAAACATAACAACAACATTACACAAATTCCTATGAATCATTTCGTATGTAAAACTGTTCAAATGGAAACTGTGATTTGTGTTGGAGCTCATTTTAGAAGAATGTTATAGTTTGGTTTGATGTTAACAATAGTACGACTATAATAAGTCATTGTGTCCACACTTCACAAAATATAGAAATTGTTTTAAATAGATGTAGTGTGATGTGTGAAGGCTTTGAGGGATGTGGTTTTGTGCATCTCTTTCACCTGTCAGCTTTTTTCTGCATTGTTTCTGCTGTTTTCCTGTGCGTAGGAGATCTGCACAAAACTGATGTTAACACATACGTTTACATCACCACCTGCTTTTTTCTGATGATGATGAATAATTTTTGTGAAGATTATTCATCTCAGTTTTCACCATTCATTCTAATTGATAACCAAAGGAAAAAGAGGACATGAGCCATAGTTTCTATAAAAACATGAACTCTAGTGTTATATCATCAGGAGGTTTTTCTGATGGGATCATAAGGGCAAACATTTAAACAATTTGAGTTTATCTTAGACAATAAGTCCTATGAATATGATTTAAGACCACCATTCTCTAATCAGGACCATAAACTGGTCCAATTTAAAAATAGACTTTATGTCTTAAAGTTAGTGATCTAGAAGAAATAATAGAATGAACATATCTACAGACTATCAGAATAATGTTATTTGTAGATATGAGATGAATGTGGAGATGTTTGTTCATAATGAATAATAAAGGTGTCAGGAGAGATGATCTTGGTCTGTTTCTGCAGGTGTTCACTTTACTCACCTCGACCTGATTGAATATCTGTGTCTGGACGTTAACATGTATAAATACTCA
>CM065660.1:3605791-3631999 GCA_033220385.1 Triplophysa yarkandensis
TCTCTCCTGCAGGTCTGTGTCAGAACACAACATCTTAACTGTATGACATTCATTTATATAAAAAATAAATATTACATCTGATACAATAATGAAGCCCGCCTAAACACGACCATCACTGGCGTGACATCAGATCAGAAGTACAACACTGTCTTTTAATTGGCATAGCTACGCAGAAATTAACCATTTGATATAAATCAAATCTGATACAATATGATTAAGAAAGAATTGTATTTAAAATCAGTTGTATCTGGTTTTTAAGAATAATAAGTTGACTTTGTTGAATATAGAATGAAAATGTGAGATATGCAGAAATGCAAATACTTAGTTTTATAAGAACAAGACTCTGATGTTGACTCTGATGTGATGTGTTCTTATGCAAGTGTGTGTGATTGTTTAAGTTGTGATCATTTGTTCAGTTTTAATATTTGAAGAGTCGTCTCTGGTTACCATATATACTGTCAATATTAAAACCGAGATTTTATTTAAACAGCACATGTGTTTGTTCTGGACCCAGAGAAAAAGATTTTACATGAGACTGTCATGAAAACTAATTTTGAGCCACAACATGACAGATTGTGAAGTCTCTGCTGTGTGTGTGTTATCATTTCACATGATATTAGATTTTATTTATTCTGACATGTCTCTTCTTATTTCTTTCACACGTGTACACAGCTGACTCTTTCCATGTGGTGGTTTGGGAAGACAGAACATTATCATCCGGAGAGTCTCTGATACTCAACTGTTCAGTTATTGTAGATAGTTTGACATCAGTTGATCTGGAGGTGACATGGCTTCTGAATGACACGCATGTGTTGGCACGCTCGGCTCGAGACGGCATGCTGTCCACTGTTTCTGATGCTGTAGACGTCAGGAGACTGGGAAAAGGGGATTTTCAGCTAAAGGTTCATCGGGTTGAGATGACAGACGCTGGTTTTTATTCCTGTAAAGTGGGCATGTGGATTCATCACAGCAGTGGACGCTGGTATGAAGCTGCTGAGAAGATATCTGCACCGGTGCGAGTTCACATCATCAAACACAGTAAGAACTTGCTTTAATAAATACATTTCTGATGTTTGTTCTGTGGAAACAGAATTCTATAGAGTTGAATGTTCTTGTGTTGTTCTGCTACCAACATCACTAAAAAAAATGTAATTATTCAATATTTCTCTAACATTAGTGAACAATTTGTATGTTAGCTCAGCGATTACTCTTGGCTACTTACTCTCTATTAATAGAGTTCTCTCACTAAATGATGTCCAACCCAGAGTGGATGAGATCTGTTTCATAGTACAAAAACAACACCAGAAAGCAGAAAGTTTATCTAAAATCTAAAATCATTCTTGAGAGAGAGACACTGAGAGAGAGACACTGAGAGAGAGACACTGAGAGAGAGACACTGAGAGAGAGACACTGAGAGAGAGACACTGAGAGAGAGACACTGAGAGAGAGACACTGAGAGAGAGACCAGAGAGAGAGACCAGAGAGAGAGACCAGAGAGAGAGACCAGAGAGAGAGAGACCAGAGAGAGAGACCAGAGAGAGAGACCAGAGAGAGAGACCAGAGAGAGAGACCAGAGAGAGAGACCAGAGAGAGAGACCAGAGAGAGAGACCAGAGAGAGAGACACAGAGAGAGAGACACAGAGAGAGAGACACAGAGAGAGAGACACAGAGAGAGAGACCAGAGAGAGAGACACGAGAGAGAGACATGAGAGAGAGACACCGAGAGAGGGACACCGAGAGAGGGACACCGATAGAGGGACACCGAGAGAGGGACACAGAGAGAGAGACACTGAGAGAGAGACACTGAGAGAGAGACACTGAGAGAGAGACACTGAGAGAGAGACCAGAGAGAGAGACACTGAGAGAGAGACACTGAGAGAGAGACACTGAGAGAGAGACACTGAGAGAGAGACACTGAGAGAGAGACACTGAGAGAGAGACACTGAGAGAGAGAGACACTGAGAGAGAGACACTGAGAGAGAGACACTGAGAGAGAGACCAGAGAGAGAGGGACACTGAGAGAGAGACACTGAGAGAGAGACACTGAGAGAGAGACACTGAGAGAGAGAGACACTGAGAGAGAGACACTGAGAGAGAGACACTGAGAGAGAGACCAGAGAGAGAGACACCGAGAGAGAGACCAGAGAGAGAGGGACACCGAGAGAGGGACACCGATAGAGGGACACCGAGAGAGGGACACCGATAGAGGGACACCGAGAAAGGGACCCTCTCTCGGTGTCCCTCTCTCTCTGTCCCTCTCTTTCTTTATCACTTCAAGTGTTAAAGAACAGTAGAGTTTTTAAGGAAGAGCAATATGATTCTTAATTGACGTTATGTTATTAATCTAAAGTTGATGATTTAAAGTTTATTTTGTGTTTTATTGAAGCATTTTGAACTTTGACTCTTTGGGGGCAGTCGTGGCCTGGTGGTTCGAGTCTTGGACTCGTGATCCAAAGGTTGCTGGTTCGAGACTCAGTACTAGCGGGAATACTACGACTGAGATGAGTCCCTTGAGCAGGGCACCACCACCCTGCCCCCCCGCTGTGCCACAGGTGCCGTAGCATGGCTACCCACTGCTCTGGGTGTGTGTTCACAGTGTTTGTGTGTTCACTTAATGTGTGTGCACACTGGGATGGGTTAAATGAAGAGCACAAATTCTAAGTGTGGGACACCATACTTGGCCACACGTCACTTCACGTCCCTACAGTGTGTGCCATGACCTACAGATAGAAAAGCTATTAAGAGCTATAAAATATGAACAAATAATATAAATGAATGAATGTGGTTGAGACACACCCGAGAAGAACATATGGGTGGATAGTCACATTGCTGTCTGGCAAGAGATATTACAGACATTAAAAACGGTTGAGAATGTCGAGGAATGAAAAATGCCTTTTAATTTAACCTAAACAGAGTTAAGTGATAAATATTATAGGTAGAGACAAGAACTTTTACACTAAAACATGTCAATGGGATTAAATAACATTTCAATTGTATTTTTTTAATTGATTTCTGTATGTTTGTAAGAATGTTTACTGTTGTTCCTGTCTGTCGGTAATTTCAGGTTTATTTAGCAGTTGGTAAATGAATCATGTGTGTGTTTGTCTTGTTGAATGTGTTCTTATATCTGTTAGGAAGGATCACTTGTAGGGGTTCAACATATAGGGATGCCCAAATGACTAAAGAAACTTTAACAGGAATATGGTATGAAACTTTTTATATGTGTGAGCCTTTATTTAGCAGTCTCTGTAAAGTTTAAATAGTGTGTGTGTGTGCGTGCGCGCGTGCCTTCTTGTGTATGCTTATGTGATGTGTGTAATATGGGGTTACGTTTTGGTTGTTTTTGGTTGCCCATTCTTCATGATTCCATGTTTCAAACCATATTTTGTGTTTGATGCTGTTTTTAGAGTATTAATAATATTTGTTAAATTATACGAGCGAGAATTGTTTTTGAACAGAAACCCAAAAAACGGCCAGTTTGGACTACATCCCTCTACTTCCTTCTTTAGTGACATCACGATCACCATTAACCTCCGCCCACAGAAACACAAGAAAAAGGGCTATAGTGTAATTGCGCTCCTATGGAGAAGAGGAAGAGATGCGTTTGAAGAGTTTGTTTGATATCTTCGAAACTCAGTTCTTTTCGGTTACAATTAACTTTTGTTTAACTTGGTTTCTGAATATTATAATCCACATGCAATGTGTGCAGCACATTTCACTGAGGATAGCTTTCTTAATCTCAATCAGTTTAATGCCGGATTTAAACAAAGATTATTCTCGAAAGATGGAGCAGTTCACTCTCTGTCTGGAGGTGTTGTTTATGGATAACAACCAGTAAGTGTATTTTATTATTTAAAGGTCCCTTTTAAAAGAATTCCATATTTCAAATGTTTGTTATTGTAAAATGTTGTTGTTACAGTATACATAATACAACAGGTTCCCAAGTTCACAACCTGTAGGGGAGAGTGATTAGGTTAGGAAAGAAGGTACTCCTTCGGAGTTAGGTGTAGCTGGAAGAGTTAGGTGTAGCTGGAAAAGATGAGTTTTTAGGTGTTTTTTAAAGATAGAGACCGAGTCTGCCTAGCATGAAGCAAGAGGCAGATCGCTCCACCATCGAGGAACTGATGCAGAGAACGTACGAGAGAGCGATTCTTACCATTTTGAGATGGCACCACAAGATGTTGCTCGTTTATGGAGCGTAGAGATCTGGAGGGCCTATACCTTTGAATCAGTGATTTAAGATATCTGGTTTCTGAACCTGTGGTGGTCCTTTAGGCGGTGAGAAGAGATTTGAATTCAATGCGAGCTGCTATGGGAAGCCAATGTAGTTTAATGAAGAGAGTTGTTACATGGGTCCTTTTTGGTTCATTGAACACCACTCTTGCTGCTCCATTCTTTATCATCTGCAGAGGTTTAGTTTTGCACATCGGGAGTCCCGCAAGCAGAGCATTGCAGTAGTCCAGCCTGAATAGGACCAGAGCCTGAACCAGGATTTGTGTGGAATGTTCTGAGAGAAATGTTCTGATCTTCTTGATGTTGTAGAGCATCTGCAGGATCTGGCAGTCGCGGCAACATGATCAGTGAAGTTGAGCTGATCATTGATGATTACTCCATAGTTTTTCGCAGACCTGGAGGGCACAATGGTTGAATATCCTAGTTGGATAGAGAGGTCAAGATGGGTCTTTTGTATTTGTTAGAGATGACAGAAGGTTCATTTTTTGCAAACCTTAGCTGTAGGTTATGCTGCTTCATCCAGAGCAAGATGTCGCTCAGACATGCTGAGACTTGGGTCGAAATCGTCTGATCTTCCGGATGAAACGCAAGGTGGAGTTGCGTGTCCTCTGCATAACAGTGGTAGGAGAAGCCATGCTTACGAATGACTGAGCCTAGTGTTGTCATGTAGATCGAGAAGAGCAACGGTCCAAGAACTGAGCCCTGAGGTACACCGTTGTCAAGAGATTGCGGTTCTGAGACTTCACCTCCCCAAGAAACCCTGAAGTATCTAACCGAGAGGTGCGATCCAAACCATTGGAGAGCTATGTCGGAGATGCCCATTTCCTTAAGAGTCGAAACTGAGTCGGACTGTGGTTAACGGTGTCAAAAGCAGCGGATAATTTCAGCAGGATGAGAACGGATGACTTGGAAGCCGCCCTTGCCAGTCGTAGGTCTTCAACAACTGAGAGCAGCGCCGTCTCCGTTGAGTGTCCCTTCTTGAAGCCTGTCTGGTTGCTGTCCAAGAGGTTGTGTAGAGTATGTACTAAGATCAAAGTCACGCAATTTATTTTATTGAAGATCGCCTACAAAAAGCGGCTGGTTTGGACGACATCGCTCTAGTTCCAGCGGAAGTGACATTTCACTCACTGTTAACTTCCGCCAACAGAAACATACAAAAAGGGGACATGGTCTTGTTGCGCTGCCGCGGAGAAGAGAAAGAGTTGCGTTTGAAGAGCGTGTTTGTTTGTCGCCATGTTGTCGAAATGCTGTTGTTTTCATCACAGAGTCCAATCACTTTTGTTTGGCTTTCCAAACGATGCTGAACTTTGGGATAAATGATTACAATTAATGAATGTTTAACTTGGTCCTGAATATTATAATCCACACATAAAACTATGTGCAGCACATTTTACTGAGGACAGCTTTCTCAATCAGGTAAATGCCAGAGTTACACAAAGATTATTCTTGAGAGATGGAGCAGTTCCCTCTATTGTTTATTGACGACAACCAGTAAGTGTATTATATTATTTAAGTTTGTGCATTTAACAGTTTCTGTAATTTACTACACAAAGAGTAACGCTGTTTACCTTTGTAAATTAGATGATACTGAAACTACTCCAACATAAATTGTTTGTGTTTATAATGATCACTTTAAATGATTTGTTGATTATATCTATAGTTTAGAGTTTAACCACTTGCTGGCTGGGATCGGGGTAAAGTCTAGCTGAAGACATGTGAATCATTGTTCTGTTTAGGCAAATGCAAAGGTTGTGCTTGCACAAGTTCTACTCAATCTTCTTCATGTATATTCTCCCCGTCTGATTCTGGCTCAAATTTACAGCAAACATTAATATTAACAGTATTTACAATAACACTGGGCGCATTCATCTGTACGTAATGGTGAGAGGCGTGAGCTTTCAGGGCAACATGCACTTAACTTCTTTCGAATCACAACACAGGAACATTAACACATGTTATATATCACACTGTAAACACAATCCAGGCTTCAAAAAAAGAACGAAAAATGGGACCTTTAAGGTTTTGGTTTGGTTGAGGTGTGAGGTTTTTGTTTTTCATCCCTGAAGTGGAAAACCTGTAAATTATGGGTTGTCTCTCCACAGATTAGTATTGGTTTTCATTTCTTATTTATCAGGTGATTCTGTGACTCACCTTTGACACACATGGATTTATTCTCTCTATTACTCTTAGAATAAAGAATCAAACAGGAAGTCACCTGGTGTTTAACTTTTGTTTGGACAGGTGAGAGAGGGAGAGGGAGAGGGAGAGGGAGAGAGAGGGAGAGGGAGAGGGAGAGGGAGAGGGAGAGGGAGAGGGAGAGGGAGAGGGAGAGGGAGAGGGAGAGGGAGAGGGAGAGGGAGAGGGAGGGAGAGGGAGAGAGAGGGAGAGAGAGGGGAGAGAGAGGGAGAGAGAGGGAGAGGGAGGGAGAGGGAGGGGGAGGGAGGGAGAGGGAGGGAGGGAGGGAGAGAGAGAGAGACCAGAGAGAGAGAGAGAGAGAGAGGGAGGGAGGGAGGGAGGGAGGGAGGGAGAGATTAAGTTTGTGTGGGATTGTAGACTGAATGTCTTGAGTGAAGAGGCTGTTGTTAAAGTTTGATTGACAGTCACTCTCTCGCCCCTCTGTTCCGTTCTCAGGATACTCTGCTCTCATCCATAGCGACGGCTGAAGAGAAACATGCAGACATTCATCTTGTGTTCTGTGTTTGTCTTGAGTAAAGAAACTCTCTCTCTCTCTCCTCTCTCTCTCTCTCTCTCTCTCTCTCTCTCTCTCTCTCTGGTCTCTCTCTCTCTCTGGTCTCTCTCTCTCTCTCTGGTCTCTCTCTGGTCCCTCTCTCTCTCTCTCTCTCTCTCTCTCTCTCTCTCTGGTCTCTCTCTCTCTCTGGTCTCTCTCTGGTCTCTCTCTGGTCCCTCTCTCTCTCTCTCTCTCTCTCTCTCTCTCTCTCTGGTCTCTCTCTGTCTGTCTCTCTCTCTCTGGTCTCTCTCTGGTCTCTCTCTGGTCTCTCTCTCTCTGGTCTCTCTCTCTCTCTCTCTCTCTCTCTCTGGTCTCTCTCTGTCTCTCTCTGTCTCTCTCTCTCTCTGTCTCTCTCTGGTCTCTCTCTGGTCTCTCTCTCTCTCTCTCTCTCTCTCTCGTCTCTCTCTGGTCTCTCTCTGGTCTCTCTCTGGTCTCTCTCTCTCTCTCTCTCTCTCTCTCTCTCTCTCTCGTCTCTCTCTGGTCTCTCTCTCTCTCTGGTCTCTCTCTCTCTCTCTCTCTCTCTCTCTCTCTCTCTCGTCTCTCTCTGGTCTCTCTCTGGTCTCTCTCTCTCTCTCTCTGTTTGCTGTATGTGTGTGCGTACGTGTGCATGTGTGTGTATGCTTGTGTTAGTGTGCAATTGTGTGTGTTTATTTGTGTGTATGTGCCTGCTTGCGTGCATGTATGTGGTTGTGTGTTTGTTCATCATGAGCAGGTTTGTTGGTTAATCAGCTTTTTCAGTTATGGGAATAAAGCCCCACATATTTTAAATATGGGACAGAAATACTCCTGCAGAGAACAGCTTTAGTGTTCAGTGTTTAATGCAAGTACTTCACTGTTTGTGTTTTGTACTAAAGCTGCACAATTATAAACTTCGGTGGTGTTATTGCCATACATTTAATAGATTTAAAATTTTAAACACCAAAAACTAACTAATGTAGTGTAAATGACAAACCCACTACAGAAACACACTAAGATGGACAGATGTAAGTCAGGGTTTTGCTGATGTAATTATAATCCAGATTAATTGTGCGCCTCTAACATATAGACTTGAAACATACTGTGGCAAAGCATAGTAGTGTGTATGTGTGATGTTCACTGAGGCATAAAGCTCTGTATATAGCAAGTGTTTGAGTAAAGTAAATCACTGACGGGCACACAGCCCAGAAACACTTGACACTGTTGAGTTAACAGCTTAGAAACAGGGTCACTCACCACTGTACACCTTCAAATCAATGAGTGTTTGTGTGTCTGAAACTCACATTTCTCAGTCACGCACACACACACACACACACACACACACACACACACACACACACACACACACACACACACACACACACACACACACACACACACACACACACAGAGACACACACGCACACCGTGTTATAGTGGTTCATAATACCTTAGCAACTGTCTAAGTAAGGTGTTACAATTCCCTAAAGACACTTTAGAAGAAAAAAAACACTTTAAATATGTCTATTTAAGAATAAAATGAAATTTTTTACTCTATAGTCATTTTTTATCAAGTTTCACATTCTGGTAAGTGATGATGATATGACATGTTTTTTTCTTTTTTCTCTTATAGATCCAGATTACTCAGTGGTTCTAAGCTCATCTTTGACTGTGAAGTTTTCAGGAGACCCCACAGAGCTGGAGTGTAAAGTTTTTAACATGTCAAATCTTAACAGTGGACGTCTGGGGGTGTCCTGGTTATTTAAAAACCTGAATGAGTCATCAACCTCCAGCACCGTGGCATCACTGGATGAGAACGGCACCCTTATGCCTGGGAAGTCATACAAGAGTCGTGTTGAGGCAGGGCTTATCACCATTACTCGAATTAAACCGTACGTATTTAAGCTCCGCCTCCTGCACACCACACATGAAGACGTGGGCGAGTATTCTTGCGGCGTCAGCGCCTGGATTCAATCTCAACATGAGAACCTGAAGAAGACAGCTGAGATCATAAGTCCATCACTCAAAGTCAGCTTTACTAACAGAAGTAAGTGCACAGAGATTCACTTCTTTTCATTATTATGGGATATTTTTTTTCCTCCTGTACTTGTTTAAGCTCCGCTTCCTGCACACAACACATCAAGACGTGTATGAGTATTCTGCCTGTTTTCAATCTCAACATGAAAGTCTCATGCGAAACACAACCTTTATATCACTGCAAAAAACAATAGTGCACTCATTTGAGCACATTTTGAGACACTACTGAGATCTCTTCTGAAGTTTGTGAGATTTCTGGCCACTCATTAGAAACACATCCTTCAGACACCTTGTGTTCATGAAACTATGTATCCAGATGATGCTCTTTTATATCTCGCTGGACCTAAATGAGTTCTCTTTTGTGCTCATTTAAGTCTTAGATGTCTTCTCCCGAACAGAAAAACAAGAGTTTTTGATATGCAACGAGAGAACAGATGTTTATTAGTTATAAGGTAAAACAGATAATGTCCAATTTACAGAGAAACGCTATTTGCTCATATTGAGATCTCATGATTGTTGAGTCTGTTAATTTGAGACATTGTGGAGATCTGTTCCGAGACTATGATGTTAGATCATAAAAGAAGCATCAGACAAAAAATGCAGAGTCTATTTGAAGTATTCTTAACTCTCTTTTGAGTCATGAGAAAAATTTGAACCGTTAATGAGATCTCACGTGTGATTGTTTACACAGGTCCAGTTCTGGGTGTGGTGGCCCAACGTGTTCAAGAAGCTACAACGACCGGGTCCACATTTGAGATGAGTTGCCGTGCAAACACGCAGAACCTCCCACCAGGAACCAGCCTCTCAGTTGTGGTCCTATCAGAGGAGTCAGTCGGGTCCTCCAGTCGTAAACTGGCTTCTCTGGGACCTGAGTTGGTCCTGAAGTTGGAGGACTCGGCTCAAAGAGACGGTCTGACGCTGGTGAAGACCAGCAAAACAGAGTTTCAGTTTCGGATGTCAGGAGTTCGGGTTACAGATCGAGGCTTCTACTCTTGTGAAATGAAAGCTTGGTCAAAAGCATCTGGAGATGAATGGATGGAGATGGCCGCAGGAGTTTCTAATAAAGTCCAGATTACGTTTGAGTACAGAGGTAAACATTCAGAGATCTCACATGACCAACTTTAAAATAAAAACATAAAAGGGGAAAATTCTGTCATGATTTATTCACCCACATGTATATGTAAACCTGTGTGTAAGGCTTTCTTCTGTCAGAGACACTAGTTGATCTTTTGAGAAATGTCTCAGTGGTTTTGTGTTCATTCAATGAAAGTCAACAGAGTGCAGAGTTGTTTGGTTATTAACATTCTTCAAAATATCTTCTTTTGTGTTCTGAAGAAAAAATTTATGTTTTGATGTTGTGTTCTGCTCATGTGTCATCAGGTCCTTCATTCCATGTGTCCATCAGTTCAGACACACTGAGTGTTTTCCCCTGGGAAACTGTCAAGATGGAGTGTGACGTGAGGGTGACGGGCACGTCCCCCACTACAGGCAAGTGCGCATGGACACACACACACACACAAACACGCACGCACACACACACTCACAAAACACGCACGCAAACACTGAAAACACACCCACACAATGAACACACACACTGAACACACACACGCACGCACGCACGCATGCACGCACACACACACACACACACACACACTCACACAAACACGCACGCACGCACACACTGAACACACACACACTGAATACACACACACGCACACACACTGAACATGCACACATACTGAACACGCGCGCACGCACACCCGCACACCCACACACACACACACACACGCACGCACGCACACACACACGCACACACACACTCACACAAACACGCACGCACACACTGAACACACACACACTGAACACACACGCACACACACTGAAAACACACACACGCACACACACAAACACCATTGTAGCTATGATAATAGAAATTTTAAAACTGTAGTTCTGATGAATCAAATCTACTGTCTTTATTATAGGACAACATTAGTTTTAGATATAATGTTAATCACATTGAAACCGTATGATATTGCTAATTAATATTCATGTACATCCATATATGTAGTAATGATTGTGTGTTTTTGTGTCCCATTAGATGATGTAGCGTATGAGATGAAGTGGTTTCTGAATCGTCTGAAGGGTTCAAGTCGTCTGTCTTTGTTAGCGGGTGTGGATCGCTGGGGTGTAGTACACAAAACTCCTCGTAATGACAGCGGTGACTGCAGTCTGGAGCGACTCGGACCCAGAAAATTCACTCTGAACATTTACAATGTTCATGACAGTGACGCCGGAGAATATCATTGCACCGTAACACCCTGGATCCGATCCGCAGGCACAAGCGTGTGGACTACACTTCCTGAAGTCACCTCAAAGAAAATCTTCCTCAGTGTCAAGTTTGCATGTGAGTAACACATCTTACATATTACAACACTCCCATAACTGTTTGAAATGACAATACATGTTGAAACCTGTAAGCTGTAAACCATGAGAATTTCCCAGCCTTCATTTTCAATCAGTTTGATTTAGTTTTTTCCAGAGAACAAACTTTATCAGAAATATTAGCAGTGATGTCCATGAAGGTCAAAAACACAAAGCTGCCAAAAAAAGATAATTTCCCCTCTCACCATGAATGTGTGTTTAATTCAGACCTGACGTCTCAAATGAAAAATCATTTTTATAAATTTACTGTTAAAGACGATGATTTAATTTGAGAAGACGAAAAAAACACGCTGTTTTAAATCAATAAATTCGCACAATCATCATAACTTGTTCATAAGAAAATATATCTGGGAGTGTGATAGGAAAAATGAACATAATTTAAACATAATGAAGTTTTATTTTTCATACACCGCAGGTGTTTAAGAAAATGTCGATATTTGTAGAGAAAAGCTGTGAATGTGTGAAGTCATTTTACATGTTTGTGTTTATTTCAGTGTGGGATTCGATGAAGTTGCCGTTACTGTACGGGATGTGTTCTTCAATAACTGTTGGAGTGTTTTCTCTTGTTCTGGGTTTGGTTTGTGCTCACTGTTGCTTTAGACGCACATCATCGACTCCTCGCTCTCGTACTAAACTCATGGAGCTGGAGATGGATTGACAAACATTCAATCTCAACAGCTGGACACCTTGATGTCAGTTTGACAAACATGGGAAAAATCTTCTCAGTCTGTTAGGATGTGTAATGGACATGAACATTATCCATCAGCGGAGGATATTTTCTTGGATTTATGGACGTTTAGAAGTTTTTTTTTCTAGTGTAGAGAAGAGATTTTAAATTTTAAGGATTATAACACTACAGATCAGGGTTTTCATCACATTTTGGTGCTACTTGACTTTTATAAGACATGTGACAACGTTTTTATCAGTGATTTTATCATGTATTGTATGCATCGTATGAACCATTTTCTGCCGATCTAGACCTCGCTAGAAGCTGTTTTTTTCTAAATGAACTGATTTATAAATACATCAAATCTCTCTCTCTCTTTATTCTCTGAAACACAAAAGAAGATATTTTGAGTCAGAGGTTTGAAAGAAAGAATGAATAAATGAAGACAGAATTCTCATTTTGGGGATAGGAATAAAAATAATTTCAGATCTTTGATGAATGCAGGATGTGTTCTCAGCAATAATAACAGCAGTCATCATTTATCAATGTAGCACACTAACAACTTCCTACATTTTCTTAGCAAAATCACCCGGGCTGTGTCTCCACCAGGAGCCCTCAACAAACACACCAGAATGAACTTGATGATGAAGGAATCTGTCTTTATGTGTGAGTTGTGTGAGAGAGGTCAGAGGTGAAACTGAAATTCAAGTGTCTCTGTTCTGTAGCGCTGATGTCCTGAGGGCAGTGTCTTCTGAGGGTCTCTGTACTCACTGCAAACAGCACGGCTGGGACACAAATGTCTACTATGAACCTCACACAACATCCCGTTCACATATATATCTGTTTAATGAGGAGATCATAATGGAACGAGACAAACAGGAAATGATGTCACTGCAGCATATCCCTTTGAAGAATACAGTTAATAATAATACCGCTTTAAACTTATTTCTCATTGGTCTTCTGATTCTCATCTGTTTGAAAACGGAATTTTGATTGATGGTTGTCATGACAACATTTCATTGACACGGATACTGGGACCGTAATTTCAACACTTGTGTTTTTCACTGCTGTGTCCTTTAGGAAATGTAAATCTAGTTGTGACATGTTATCCGGCCTACAGATGGTCCGCTCTGCCATGTGTGTTTGGTTTTAGAAGTAACACAAACAGTTATTCTTTTGTTATTCTGCTTTTATAAATTGCTTTTTAAATAAAATACTTTGTTGAATTGAGTGTCTGAATTCTGTGTGGGTGGAATATGATTTTTATATCTCACTGTGTCCTAAATAAGAGATAACAGTAACTGACGGCCTTCGGTGAAAAACCTGTGATGATGTCATCATGTATCACTGAAGCTGATTGGCTTACTGTGTGAGAGGTGATCTTTTATTTTTTGGCTTCAGTTTGTTTACTAAATCTTTAGTTTGTATCATCAGTTCAGAAGTTGAAATGTAGTTTCAGTAGATCTATGGGTCTCTCTGGGTTGAGCGTTTGAGAATATTATGGTATGTTTGAATGTTAGTCTTCAGTTGCCTGTGTAAATGTTAAAGCACTTTTCATTTCTTTGGCTTGTCATTGATGTCTCACAAGTGTCATAGCAACAATGTAAACCAGCGGCTCTGAGATGGGAACACTCAAATATCTTACTGTTGTCTGCATTAAAGCCTTCGTGTAAAGGAATATACACTCTGTATGTGTTCAATATAAGAGGAACACCATCTCAAAGTTTCAAGTGTGTGTTTAGCAAAATATCATTTATTTGATGTATTGTAAATGACAGTTAAGTGCAGTTAAACAAGTGTTTCTTTACAACAATACGCACAGTAGGTGTTTTTGTCATTTTTAAGCCTTTGACTACTTTAATGCTCATAATATTTTAGTCATTTTTTTTATAAAAATATCAAAACATTCCTCAAACATGACACTTTTCATAAAGAGGATCACGAAAGAAGATGTTTTTGTCTTTATGGTTTAAGAAATCTAAAACAATTCAGTAATGTTTTTGCTTAAAACAAGAAAATCTAAAGTAAAAATAAGACTGTTTTCTTATTGGATTGTAGAAATGTTGAGTCTTATTTTAAGGCTTATATTGAAGAATGAATGATTAGAAATAAACCAGAGTTGTGTATTTTTCTTCTGAATAAAGCTAAAAAAAAGCATTGATGGTATCAGACACACACTACAATATTTCAAGATCCATTATGCATATAATACATACACACATATATATATATATATATCTTTCATTTAGATTTGCAATTGTCTGAACCTTCATAGAACCAACAGACAATTATGTGATACTGCCACCATCTGACTGCTTCTGTACAATACACACATTCCTCTCTATATACACACTGTACAATACACACATTCCTCTCTATATACACACTGTACAATACACACATTCCTCTCTATATACACACTGTACAATACACACATTCCTCTCTATATACACACTGTACAATACACACATTCCTCTCTATATACACACTGTACAATACACACATTCCTCTCTATATACACACTGTACAATACACACATTCCTCTCTATATACACACTGTACAATACACACATTCCTCTCTATATACACACTGTATAATACACACATTCCTCTCTATATACACACTGTACAATACACACATTTCTCTGTATATACACACTGTACAATACACACATTCCTCTCTATATACACACTGTACAATACACACATTTCTCTCTATATACACACTGTACAATACACACATTCCTCTCTATACACACTGTACAATACACACATTCCTCTCTATATACACACTGTATAATACACACATTCCTCTCTATATACACACTGTATAATACACACATTCCTCTCTATATACACACTGTATAATACACACATTCCTCTCTATATACACACTGTACAATACACACATTCCTCTCTATATACACACTGTACAATACACACATTCCTCTCTATATACACACTGTATAATACACACATTCCTCTCTATATACACACTGTACAATACACACCTTTCTCTCTATATACACACTGTACAATACACACATTCCTCTCTATATACACACTGTACAATACACACATTCCTCTCTATATACACACTGTACAATACACACATTCCTCTCTATATACACACTGTACAATACACACATTCCTCTCTATATACACACTGTACAATACACACATTCCTCTCTATATACACACTGTATAATACACACATTCCTCTCTATATACACACTGTATAATACACACATTTCTCTCTATATACACACTGTATAATACACACATTCCTCTCTATATACACACTGTATAATACACACATTCCTCTCTATATACACACTGTACAATACACACCTTTCTCTCTATATACACACTGTACAATACACACATTCCTCTCTATACACACTGTACAATACACACATTCCTCTCTATATACACACTGTATAATACACACATTCCTCTCTATATACACACTGTACAATACACACATTTCTCTCTATATACACACTGTATAATACACACATTCCTCTCTATATACACACTGTACAATACACACATTTCTCTCTATATACACACTGTACAATACACACCTTTCTCTCTATATACACACTGTACAATACACACATTCCTCTCTATATACACACTGTACAATACACACCTTTCTCTCTATATACACACTGTACAATACACACATTCCTCTCTATATACACACTGTACAATACACACCTTTCTCTCTATATACACACTGTACAATACACACATTCCTCTCTATATACACACTGTACAATACACACATTTCTCTCTATATACACACTGTACAATACACACATTTCTCTCTATATACACACTGTACAATACACACATTCCTCTCTATATACACACTGTACAATACACACATTTCTCTCTATATACACACTGTATAATACACACATTCCTCTCTATATACACACTGTATAATACACACATTCCTCTCTATATACACACTGTATAATACACACATTCCTCTCTATATACACACTGTACAATACACACATTCCTCTCTATATACACACTGTATAATACACACATTCCTCTCTATATACACACTGTACAATACACACATTCCTCTCTATATACACACTGTATAATACACACATTTCTCTCTATATACACACTGTATAATACACACATTCCTCTCTATATACACACTGTACAATACACACATTCCTCTCTATATACACACTGTACAATATACACATTCCTCTCTATATACACACTGTACAATACACACATTCCTCTCTATATAAACACTGTACAATACACACATTCCTCTCTATATACACACTGTACAATACACACATTCCTCTCTATATACACACTGTACAATACACACATTCCTCTCTATATACACACTGTACAATACACACATTCCTCTCTATATAAACACTGTACAATACACACATTCCTCTCTATATACACACTGTACAATACACACATTCCTCTCTATATACACACTGTACAATACACACCTTTCTCTCTATATACACACTGTACAATACACACATTCCTCTCTATATACACACTGTACAATACACACATTCCTCTCTATATACACACTGTACAATACACACATTCCTCTCTATATACACACTGTACAATACACACATTCCTCTCTATATACACACTGTACAATACACACATTCCTCTCTATATAAACACTGTACAATACACACATTCCTCTCTATATACACACTGTACAATACACACATTCCTCTCTATATACACACTGTACAATACACACCTTTCTCTCTATATACACACTGTACAATACACACATTCCTCTCTATATACACACTGTACAATACACACATTCCTCTCTATATACACACTGTACAATACACACATTCCTCTCTATATACACACTGTACAATACACACATTCCTCTCTATATACACACTGTACAATACACACATTCCTCTCTATATACACACTGTACAATACACACATTCCTCTCTATATACACACTATACAATACACACATTCCTCTCTATATACACACTGTACAATACACACATTCCTCTCTATATACACACTGTACAATACACACATTCCTCTCTATATACACACTGTACAATACACACATTCCTCTCTATATACACACTGTACAATACACACATTCCTCTCTATATACACACTGTACAATACACACATTCCTCTCTATAAACACACTGTACAATACACACATTCCTCTCTATATACACACTGTACAATACCCCATACCACACACAACCACACATACCCACATACACACACTACAATACACACACCAACCCAATACACACCACAAACCAACACACACCCTTCCACACTAAACACACATACCACTCAACAACACACACCATACCCCACACCCTAAACACACACTTACAATACACACATTCCACACTATACACACACTACAATACACACATTCCTCTCTATATACACACTGTACAATACACACATTCCTCTCTATATACACACTGTACAATACACACATTCCTCTCTAAACACACACTGTACAATACACACATTCCTCTCTATATACACACTGTACAATACACACATTCCTCTCTATATACACACTGTACAATACACACATTTCTCTCTATATACACACTGTATAATACACACATTTCTCTCTATATACACACTGTATAATACTTACATTTCTCTCTATATATACACACTGTACAATACACATATCTCTCTATATACACACTGTACAATACACACATTTCTCTCTATATACACACTGTACAATACACACATTCCTCTCTATATACACACTGTACAATACACACATTCCTCTCTATATACACACTGTACAATACACACATTTCTCTCTATATACACACTGTACAATACACACATTCCTCTCTATATACACACTGTACAATACACACATTTCTCTCTACATACACACTGTACAATACACACATTTCTCTCTATATACACACTGTACAATACACACATTCCTCTCTATATACACACTGTACAATACACACATTCCTCTCTATATACACACTGTACAATACACACATTTCTCTCTATATACACACTGTACAATACACACATTTCTCTCTATATACACACTGTACAATACACACCTTTCTCTATATATACACACTGTATAATACACACATTCCTCTCTATATACACACTGTACAATACACACATTCCTCTCTATATACACACTGTACAATACACACATTCCTCTCTATATACACACTGTACAATACACACATTCCTCTCTATATACACACTGTACAATACACACATTCCTCTCTATATACACACTGTACAATACACACATTCCTCTCTATATACACACTGTACAATACACACATTCCTCTCTATATACACACTGTACAATACACACATTTCTCTCTATATACACACTGTACAATACACACATTCCTCTCTATATACACACTGTACAATACACACATTCCTCTCTATATACACACTGTACAATACACACATTCCTCTCTATATACACACTGTACAATACACACATTTCTCTCTATATACACACTGTACAATACACACATTCCTCTCTATATACACACTGTACAATACACACATTTCTCTCTATATACACACTGTACAATACACACATTCCTCTCTATATACACACTGTATAATACACACATTTCTCTCTATATACACACTGTACAATACACACATTCCTCTCTAAACACACTGTACAATACACACATTCCTCTCTATATACACACTGTACAATACACACATTCCTCTCTAAACACACTGTACAATACACACATTCCTCTCTATATACACACTGTATAATACATACATTTCTCTCTATATACACACTGTACAATACACACATTCCTCTCTATATACACACTGTATAATACATACATTTCTCTCTATATACACACTGTACAATACACACATTCCTCTCTATACACACTGTACAATACACACATTCCTCTCTATATACACACTGTACAATACACACATTCCTCTCTATATACACACTGTATAATACACACATTCCTCTCTATATACACACTGTATAATACACACATTCCTCTCTATATACACACTGTATAATACATACATTTCTCTCTATATACACACTGTATAATACACACCTTTCTCTCTATATACACACTGTATAATACACACATTCCTCTCTATATACACACTGTACAATACACACATTCCTCTCTATATACACACTGTATAATACACACCTTTCTCTCTATATACACACTGTATAATACACACATTTCTCTATATATACACACTGTACAATACACACATTCCTCTCTATATACACACTGTACAATACACACATTCCTCTCTATATACACACTGTACAATACACACCTTTCTCTCTATATACACACTGTACAATACACACATTTCTCTCTATATACACACTGTACAATACACACATTCCTCTCTATATACACACTGTATAATACACACATTCCTCTCTATATACACACTGTACAATACACACATTCCTCTCTATATACACACTGTACAATACACACATTTCTCTCTATATACACACTGTATAATACACACATTCCTCTCTATATACACACTGTATAATACACACATTTCTCTCTATATACACACTGTATAATACACACATTCCTCTCTATATACACACTGTATAATACACACATTCCTCTCTATATACACACTGTACAATACACACATTAGGAACATATGCTTTTAGTCGTTGTGTATTCTGATGAGAAACAAAGAACCGTGATTGAAATCTGCGTCTGTGTGTGTTCAGGTATGTGAGTATTTGTGTATTAAACTATCTATATATGTTTAGAAAGGGACATTTAAAAGAGAAGTTGTACTTTAAAACACTTCGTCGTAAAATGAAAATAAGTGTTTGTTTTTATTTTTTGTCACAGAATGATGGAGTGTTTTGATCTGTGTCATGACTTTTGTAACACTTCCTCCTGCATACAGAAGTGATATAATGCACACACGCACACGCACACACACACACACACACACACACACACACACACACACACACACACACACACACACATTAAATAAAACAACATTACTGTCAATTCCCAGAACATGACATCTACTGTTACTAATGTACACTCTTGAAAAGAAAGGTGCTTTATGATGTCATCGAAGAATGTAAATGGTTCTTTAAAGAACCTTTAACGTCTGAAGAATCTTTTGATTTAAGAAAGTTCAGATGATGAAAAGGTAAGAAAGAAACGCTTCTTCCATGACATCCCTGTGAACATCAGATCTGTACTTCCACATCCAGTCTCTTTGTGTTTATAAGGAATAGTTGGTATTGTGCCAGGACAGTTCTGGGCAGAGATAGAAGAGCATTCTCAGCAAACACCTAATGATATTCTGATCTCTGTGATCACACAAAACATCCACAGCATCGATATATTTATATATAAACATATTTTATTATGTTCATTTTATATGTCAAACTCTCTGGCATGAGATAAGAGCATCTGCTTAATACTTGAATGTCATTATTTTTCACCTGTGGATTGTTTGTCTCTATGGTAACTCTTGTGTGTTGTCATGGTTACGCATGGTATTTTCCCATTAGCCCTTGAGTATTTCAATCCCTGTGTTTCTTCTGTAGTTTTGTTTGGCTCTGCATTTGTCATGTTTGTTTTTCTGTACGCTTAATTTCAGGGGATCTGTTTCCTGTCGGTTTTCTTTTGTTAATCGACAATAGTGTGTACTTTCATCATCAGTACATGTGCTGGAAGTATTATACTATCTATAGATTTATGAGTGCACATTAAGGAGAGTAGCTGGACTTGAAAACATTTGCGGGATTAAATGAAAATCAAAAACGGTTTATGTTTTTTTGTCACAGAATAAGAGTGTGTGTTGATCAGTGGCGTGACTTGTGGGACCGGTGTTTGGATTGGAAACTATAACACATCATTTCACTTCATCTGTTCATGACAATAAACTTATTCAAATGCATTTCCTCATACATGTTAAGTATGGGAAATCCCTTCCTGTAATGTCTACCTCCGACACCTCAGATGTTCAAGAAGTATATTCTTCCTCCTATTAACAATCCGCAGTTCAGTGACAAAGTATTAGAGATGCAAATCTATTAGTCTTTATAAAAAACATAATTTACATAAAACTATTCAAATGGATTTATAGTGTTTTAGGAATGAGCTCTTCATAAGTAGATTATGATAACATCAGAGAATGTCTGATAAAATAAACAGAAAATAGAGTTTTGGCTGCCTTATCTTTTCCCGTTAACAAAAGATTCAGAGACGATGGAGGAAACACGAGTCATTCTTCTTAAGAGGCTGATAGACTTTCTTTATTCAGTTTGGGGTGAAGTCATATGAAGTATTACATAGCATTTCTATATCATATCACAGTCTGCAAAATTCCAATATTATAAACAATTGAAACAATTTAACAAAGTGCTTTTATGCCCTTAAAGATTATTTTTAAAACTATTCTCCCTTCCTTCCAAAAGGTTTACTTATGACACCTCAACATCCAGAAAATCCATATAAAGGCATAATAGCAAAAACGTGCTGCAATTGTGCATAGTTGACATAAATAATGAACAATGAAATAGTTTTATTGCTGTGTCGTTGTGTGTCTCTTGATCACAACTATACGAAAGATGTGTTTAGTCTTATCCATGATGTCTTTACATCTGAAGAGTTCCATGAAGGCCTGTTTAAAGGAATCGCCCGACAGCGTGTACAACATCATGTTGAAAACGATGTTAAGAACAGCGATGGGTCTAGAGATGATGTAGGCCGCGTGAGCTCCGTGGTCTAACGTACACGTGATGTTCGGCATGAATCTGGTGTAAATTCTCAAAGCTCGTAAGACGTGGAAAGGTAAGAAACACAGAATGAAGCAGGTCAATATCAACACAATGACTCTTCTTGCTCTGGTTCGTTTCGCACTTCCAGTGTGAGGACCCTTGGCCAACACGTTCATGATCCGCCAGTAACACAAACACACAACCATCAGTGGAGTTATGTATCCCAGAACAGTCATAACCCAACTGTACTTCCAGGTGAAATCTATCTCGCTGCTGGCGAAATCCGGACAGAAGGTCTTGTTGTTTTGCACTTGTAGCTGAAACAGGTTAAACGTGGGAGAGATCAACGCCACAGCGAGAGTCCAGACCAACACACAAGCCAGAACACCCCAGCGCTTCTTCTTAATGTTCTCTCTCTGTAAGGGACGCACGACAGCCACGTAACGGAAGATTGACAGACAGGTGAGGAAGAGGATGCTGCCGTACAGATTAAAATGAAAGATGAAGCGAGTAAAGCGACACATTGCTTCTCCCAGAGACCAGGTGTCATCTAGTGTGTAGTAGTACACTAGGAAGGGAAGACTGACCATCAGCAGGAGATCAGTCATGAGAAGATTCACCATGATGATGGTGCTGTTGGTCCAGGGACGGACTTTCATCACGTACACCACCAGAGCCGTGAAGTTTCCCACTACACCCACAACAAAGATCAAGCTGTACATGACGGGCAGATAGAAGCGCTTCACCTGATGATCCACATCTGTACACGTCTCATTCACACTCATGTTTGACATGACTCTCTCTCTCCTGACATTTAAGAAAACACAAAAAATGTAAAGAATAATGTTAGAATATATGAAGTTAAACTCTTGATCTTATTTTATTAAAAAAGGTTTTATCTTGTTCCAGGCCAAAAGTATATTAACAGTTTGTAAGAAATTTGTTTTTGTTAATATGAATAAAAACAGAAAACATACTTTATTCTTCTTTTGGTGGTTCATTGGGTATTTACTTCTGTTAACAGATGGAACTTTTATTTCAAATAATGAATTTATGAAATTAAGATTTATAGATGTTCTGATATCATTGAATTAAAACATCTGTTGTGTAACTAAACTGTTGTGTAACTAAAAACAGTGCAACTAAAAAAACTAAATGTGTGTTGTATAAATATATAATAATGAATAAACTATTTTGAATGTTCATTATACTTACATTACAGCACTTCTTCACCTCTGATGATTACAGGACTCTATTCAGCAAGTTAACACTTAATATATGTGACAAACAATAACTTCCTTCTTTCATGATAATCATTCATTTGCATTAGCCATTACGGCGGCATCTGCTATCCAAAAAAGAGAAGGTAAAAAGAAAGAAGTGACCTTGCATAGAGGGATGACAATGTGATAAATTAATTCCATTGACAAAAATATGTGTTACATAAATGTTTTATAACTGAATAATAACATAAACAAGTGTGTGTACGATAACTCTTGAATTCCTTAAAACTTTTGATATCATGAAAACTGTTTTTCATCTTCTTTTAACCGGACTGCACCATACATTCATATCTGTATCACACTAAACTTTACTGTGATTTAACATTTAAATAGACAAATAAGGTTATTTATGGATCACAGAGTTCTCATCCTAAAGCTTCATGAATGACCAACAGAGGTCTTTCACACACACACACACACACACACACACACACACACACACACACACACACACACACACACACACACACACACACACACACACACACACACACACACACACACACACACGCACACACACATCTTTCAGAGTAGCCGGTATTGTGCGTAGATGGAATGCAAATGAGAGATTATTTGATTGTCAAAAATGAAAGTGTATTTCCAGTAGAAGGAAGTCTTTTTTATTCAGGGGGAGGATTTGACACTACTTAAAGTGTTTATTCATTAGATTCCATCAGAAGCGTCTAGACCTGAATCCTCACAGTTGGTGCTCAAACTTTCAACATTATCAAGGAGAGAGAGAGTCATGTCAAACATGAGTGTGAATGAGACGTGTACAGATGTGGATCATCAGGTGAAGCGCTTCTATCTGCCCGTCATGTACAGCTTGATCTTTGTTGTGGGTGTAGTGGGAAACTTCACGGCTCTGGTGGTGTACGTGATGAAAGTCCGTCCCTGGACCAACAGCACCATCATCATGGTGAATCTTCTCATGACTGATCTCCTGCTGATGGTCAGTCTTCCCTTCCTAGTGTACTACTACACACTAGATGACACCTGGTCTCTGGGAGAAGCAATGTGTCGCTTTACTCGCTTCATCTTTCATTTTAATCTGTACGGCAGCATCCTCTTCCTCACCTGTCTGTCAATCTTCCGTTACGTGGCTGTCGTGCGTCCCTTACAGAGAGAGAACATTAAGAAGAAGCGCTGGGGTGTTCTGGCTTGTGTGTTGGTCTGGACTCTCGCTGTGGCGTTGATCTCTCCCACGTTTAACCTGTTTCAGCTACAAGTGCAAAACAACAAGACCTTCTGTCCGGATTTCGCCAGCAGCGAGATAGATTTCACCTGGAAGTACAGTTGGGTTATGACTGTTCTGGGATACATAACTCCACTGATGGTTGTGTGTTTGTGTTACTGGCGGATCATGAACGTGTTGGCCAAGGGTCCTCACACTGGAAGTGCGAAACGAACCAGAGCAAGAAGAGTCATTGTGTTGATATTGACCTGCTTCATTCTGTGTTTCTTACCTTTCCACGTCTTACGAGCTTTGAGAATTTACACCAGATTCATGCCGAACATCACGTGTACGTTAGACCACGGAGCTCACGCGGCCTACATCATCTCTAGACCCATCGCTGTTCTTAACATCGTTTTCAACATGATGTTGTACACGCTGTCGGGCGATTCCTTTAAACAGGCCTTCATGGAACTCTTCAGATGTAAAGACATCATGGATAAGACTAAACACATCTTTCGTATAGTTGTGAATACAAACACAAAATGATATGAAATCTCTGTAATAACACAGAATCAAAGTCATTTCATGAACAAAATGTCTTTAAAAAGTCATATGTTAATGTTGTTTGAGTCTAACCCGATGATTCTGAGTTTATTTTCTGGTTGATTTGTTGGAGTACACGTCTTGGTAGACTCTTCTATCTTTAACAAAAGCATTAAAAATGATTTTTCATCTACATCTAACCACAACAAAATACTTTCTTTACCCGCTCAACTTAGTTACTCTGTTGTAGCACTTATTCACCTAATGTTGTCTGCCGTTTACCGCTTCATTTTCTCCTCAAGTCTTAGTAAGTCGCTTTGGATAAAAGTGTCTGCTAAATGCTTAAATGTAAATGTCAGTGCTTTTATTTCACTGTGTGTTGTGTTTGTTGGCTTTAAATAGTTGAATAAAAATTTCTTTAAGAACCTGTATAATCACAACCTGTCACACATATTTAATAGATTATTACTTGTTATAAATACATTTTAAACATTTACATTTGAGTAAAGCTAAGCTAAATTGATGCCAGTCCCAGCAAGAATTATACAACATATGTACCAAGTGCTAAGGTTTCTTTTACTTTTATTTTCTTATAAAGAAGAGGATGTTAAAGGAGGTTTGTTAGTAGCAGGTTAATTTGTGGGTTAGGTGTAAATGGAAAAGATTCGTTTTGAGGCGGTTTTTGAAGATGGAGACAGAGTCTGACAGATGTGCTGCAGATCGTTCAACCATTGTGACCAGAAATGGAAAGCCATTTCTTATCTTTTTGGGTCTGTACCACCAGATGTCGATCATTCGCTGAGCGAAGGGATCTGGCAGGCACATACATCTGTATCAGTGAATGAAGGTAGGGGGATGCTATTCCTGTGGTGGTCTTGTAGGTGATGAGGAGATCTTTGAACTCGATGTGAGCGGGCTATAAGGAGCCAGTGTTGCCCGATGAAGAGATGTGTGAAGTGTTCTCTTTAAGGTTCCTTGAAGATCACTCTTGCCGCCGCATTCTGAATCATCTGCAGAGGTTTGGTAGTGGAAGTCGGCAGTCCAGCGAGTAGAGCGATGCAGTAATCCATCTTAGACAGGACTAGGGTCTGTACTAGGGTTTGCGCAGTATGCTCAGAGAGGAAAGGCCTTATCTTCCTGATGTTGTAGAGAAGGTATCGGCAGGACCAGACAGTACTCGCAAATGATCCTTGAAAGTAAGTTGATCATCTATTACTACTCCCAAATTTCAGGCTGTCCTGGAGGGTTCTATGATAGACGGTCCTAGCTGGACAGAGAGGTTGTGGCGGATCTTCAGGTCAGCGAGGATAACAAGAAGTT
>CM065660.1:3632499-3652530 GCA_033220385.1 Triplophysa yarkandensis
TCTGGTCTCTCTCTCTCTCTGGTCTCTCTCTGGTCTCTCTCTGGTCTCTCTCTCTCTGGTCTCTCTCTCTCTCTCTCTCTCTCTCTCTCTCTCTGGTCTCTCTGGTCTCTCTCTCTCTCTGGTCTCTCTCTCTCTCTGGTCTCTCTCTCTCTCTCTCTCTCTCTCTCTC
Organism: Triplophysa yarkandensis; assembly: GCA_033220385.1. Classification (NCBI taxonomy): domain Eukaryota; kingdom Metazoa; phylum Chordata; class Actinopteri; order Cypriniformes; family Nemacheilidae; genus Triplophysa; species Triplophysa yarkandensis. The sequence continues at coordinate 3,632,669 of CM065660.1, forward strand.
TCTCTCTCTCTCTCTCTCTCTCTCTCTCTCTGGTCTCTCTCTGGTCTCTCTCTCTCTGGTCTCTCTCTCTCTCTCTGGTCTCTCTCTCTCTCTCTCTCTCTGGTCTCTCTCTGGTCTCTCTCTCTGGTCTCTCTCTCTGGTCTCTCTCTGGTCTCTCTCTCTCTCTCTCTCTCTCTCTCTCTCTCTCTCTCTCTCTCTGGTCTCTCTCTGGTCTCTCTGGTCTCTGGTCTCTGGTCTCTGGTCTCTCTCTCTCTCTGGTCTCTCTCTCTCTCTGTCTCTCTCTCTCTCGTTCTCTTTCTCTGGTCTCTCTCTCTCTCTCGTTCTCTTTCTCTGGTCTCTCTCTCTCTCTGTCTCTCTCTCTCGTTCTCTTTCTCTGGTCTCTCTCTCTCTCTCTGTCTCTCTCTCTCGTTCTCTTACTCGCTCTCTTCCCCGTTGGAGTCCAAACACTTCCAAACTTGGCTAGTCCTCTTCTGACTGTTTCCATGGAAACATATTAACTCGTGGTAGGCTACAGAAAAGAGTGTGTGTGTGTGTGTGTGTGTGTGTGTGTGTGTGTGTGTGTGTGTGTGTGTGTGTGTGTGTGTGTGTGTGTGTGTGTGTGTGTGTGTGTGTGTGTGTGTGTGTGTGTGTGTGTGTGTGTGTGTGTGTGTGTGTGTGTGTGTAATTCCTTCTCAGACAAACATACATTTTTACTCTTTCACGCTTGAAGCTCTGAATGTGGGATGATGAAACTCATTGTTTGTAATTAATAGAGATATTTCAATCAAATATGAATAGACATCAGACATGAAAGACTTTTGTTAGACTATTAGCCACTCAAGCAGTGTGTGATGTGATAAATGATGCTTGAATGAAACCAGATGCATACAAATGATCTGTTGTGTTGTGTGTGGGTCAGGCATTCTCTACATGGTGAGAACTAAAACCATGTAACCACCTACTGGTCCCCACAAAACATAAGGACTTCCTTTAAAAAAGGTTATCTTCAAAAAAGACCGTATAAAAAAGATGAAATCTTTATTTCAGTTTAAAACAATAAAGTCATTCCAAGGTTCCTCTCTGATAGAGATATATATTTATGTGTTAATTAAAAATCCAGCATCTCCAGCATCTTGACTCTTCAATATTCCCGAGAAAGGGATTTCTATCATGTGTGGTACAGTCAAACTCATTTAACTCTTATAATCTTATGATGATATTAGGAGCGTCAAAGTAATAGATCATGTGGGTTTGTAACAAACAGATAGATTATACGGTAGATACAGTAAATAATGATTTTATTCACTCTAGGTTTTATCAAGACTAGGTCCTCACTGTAAATGAATACAATTAAATACATTTTAATTGATAAGTTTTAAATGGTTTTGTTGTCAGAACATTCAACTATGTAAAGAACAGAATTGAATAAGAATATTTCAATCATTCAGATCTAGGATGTGTTATTTAAGTTTTCCCTTTGGTTTTATGAGCAGTGTATGATATGTGTCCCAGCAGAATATGTGCATGCCCCCCATGAATGACCTTTCTCAGTCATATCAAATATATCAAGACAACACTTTTGTATAGAATGTCTATTTCTATGTTTCTTTTATGTAGAAAAAAATCACATCCCAAAGAACTACTTGTGTGAATTTTTTTGACACACACACAGACACGCAATCACATAAACACACATACACACACACACGGACACACAGGCACACGCGCACACACACATACAGACACACACGCGCACACTCTCTGTATCTCTAAATTGCTTGTTAGTGGCTTTGAATAAAAGTGTGTGCTAAATGAATAAAATTGTCTTAAGGCCTTGTTGAAACTTTAAGAACTGACCTTGTTCCACAATTGTCATTGGCTAGTGATGTAAGATGTTACATAAGATTCAGTAATGTGACCATGGCCATAAAGTTTGCTGGAGTGTTTATTGTCTTTGGGGGAAAGCTGTTTGGTAACATACAAAACCTTCTGGTTATGTGTTTGCAACTTTCAATTAGAACAAAGTAATGAATGGGATTTGTGATATACAAGTCAATTTTAATTAAAGGAGACCTGCAGGTTTAAATGCATTGGCAGATATTTTAGTTTCAAAACAACTGTGAAGTGTTAAAAAGACATACATATGTGTGTAGTATGTGTGTTCTCCTGAGAATCCATCTATAATCTTTGTGTAATCAATACTCTTTCAGTTGAACACTGTTGTTGTGTTCAGTGTGGTCATCTATGGCATTAAAACTATCTTTTGCCACCGGTCTTATAGAATCAGGTCAGTTGTGTTTGAGATCTGTTTGAGTTTGACATTCAGAAAGATTAAGCTATTTGAAGTTTATGGGAAGATATTGTTACGCTTTTTACAAAAGATGCCTCATAATACCAAAGAAGACCCGTTTTATTGGTTGAATGGATGTGTAAAATACCTTTAACATCCAAGGAATTTTTCTTGTCTCATTTAAGTTTCTTCTTATTGATTCTTATGATCATATTCTTATTCTTATGGTATTTCAATGAAAACATAAATATCAAATATTATTGATTTGTTCTAAAAAAAATCTAACTGCAACTTCAACCTTCTGTCTCTCTCTGTCTCTTTATGTCTAGCACTGCCAGTAACTCTAACCGGAGTTCTCCTGCCTGCTCTCCGGTTCTGCGGAAGCGCTGTCGGTCTCCCACTCTGCAGAACCTCGAGACAGATAACATGGTGGAGAAAAGCTCAGAGCAGTCTGACATCTCTAAATCCCCCTCCACCCCTGAACAACTGGTCACACGAACCTTCTCTGGACAGTCTACACGCAGCGGGGGCAAGAACTCCAAGGTATGACCCCTGTAAAGTTCTTCTGTGGTTTTCCTCCATCCGACCACCAGCAGACATGAATCACAACAGTCAAGTGTCTTCTGCCTGTCACCTAGCTTCCTGTTGTCCGATCATAACATGTGTTCACACAATGTGGTAGTGCAGGTAGAGTGTAAAGGCCAGTTTAACTTTATCTATCTCTATTATATATTATACCTAACCACACATCTCTAGGATGAAGTTGGCAAGAACCTGGCAGCATTTGTGTGGCCACAACATGAAGTCACATGAAGTATTTTTTTGTTATGTCACTTCTCTTGTGTCACTCTGTATTCTGTTACTAATGCAATATGTCTAAACTAGGAGTGTGATTGTGCTATATATCAAAGTCAGAGTCACTTTTAGTGTCACATCACCTCAGCACATCTGCCCTGGTGAGTGAAATTCTTGAGAGCTTTCTCCAGAAATCGCAGAAACAGTTAACATGTAACGTATAATACAGACTTCTATATAACATATAATACAGACTTCTATATAACATATAATACAGACTTCTATATAACATATAATACAGACATCTGTATAACATATATTACAGACTTCTATATAACATATAATACAGACATCTATATAACATATAATACAGACTTCTATATGACATATCATACAGACTTCTATATGACATATAATACAGACTTCTATATGACATATAATACAGACTTCTATATAACATATAATACAGACTTCTATATAACATATAATACAGACTTCTATATGACATATAATACAGACTTCTATATAACATATAATACAGACTTCTATATGACGTATAATACAGACTACTATATAACATATAATATAGACTTCTATATAACGTATAATACAGACTTCTATATAACATATAATACAGACTTCTATATAACATATAATACAGACTTCTATATAACATATAATACAGACATCTGTATAACATATATTACAGACTTCTATATAACATATAATACAGACATCTATATAACATATAATACAGACTTCTATATGACATATCATACAGACTTCTATATGACATATAATACAGACTTCTATATGACATATAATACAGACTTCTATATGACATATAATACAGACTTCTATATAACATATAATACAGACTTCTATATAACATATAATACAGACTTGTATATGACATATAATACAGACTTCTATATAACATATAATACAGACTTCTATATGACGTATAATACAGACTACTATATAACATATAATATAGACTTCTATATAACGTATAATACAGACTTCTATATAACATATAATACAGACTTCTATATAACATATAATACAGACTTCTATATGACATATAATACAGACTACTATATAACATATAATACAGACTTCTATATAACATATAATACAGACTACTATATAACATATAATACAGACTTCTATATAACATATAATACAGACTTCTATATGACATATAATACAGACTTCTATATAACATATAATACAGACTTCTATATAACATATAATACAGACTACTATATGACATATAATACAGACTTCTATATAACATATAATACAGACTTCTATATAACATATAATACAGACTACTATATAACATATAATACAGACTTCTATATAACATATAATACAGACTTCTATATGACATATAATACAGACTTCTATATAACATATAATACAGACTTCTATATAACATATAATACAGACTACTATATGACATATAATACAGACTACTATATGACATATAATACAGACTTCTATATGACATATAATACAGACTTCTATATGACATATAATACAGACTTCTATATAACATATAATACAGACTACTATATGACATATAATACAGACTTCTATATAACATATAATACAGACTTCTATATAACATATAATACAGACTACTATATAACATATAATACAGACTTCTATATAACATATAATACAGACTTCTATATGACATATAATACAGACTTCTATATAACATATAATACAGACTTCTATATAACATATAATACAGACTACTATATGACATATAATACAGACTACTATATGACATATAATACAGACTTCTATATGACATATAATACAGACTTCTATATAACATATAATACAGACTTCTATATAACATATAATACAGACTACTATATAACATATAATACAGACTTCTATATAACATATAATACAGACTTCTATATGACATATAATACAGACTTCTATATAACATATAATACAGACTTCTATATAACATATAATACAGACTACTATATGACATATAATACAGACTTCTATATAACATATAATACAGACTTCTATATGACATATAATACAGACTTCTATATGACATATAATACAGACTTCTATATGACATATAATACAGACTTCTATATGACATATAATACAGACTTCTATATGACATATAATACAGACTTCTATATAACATATAATACAGACTTCTATATGACATATAATACAGACTTCTATATAACATATAATACAGACTTCTATATGACATATAATACAGACTTCTATATGACATATAATACAGACTTCTATATAACATATAATACAGACTTCTATATAACATATAATACAGACTACTATATGACATATAATACAGACTTCTATATGACATATAATACAGACTTCTATATGACATATAATACAGACTTCTATATAACATATAATACAGACTTCTATATGACATATAATACAGACTTCTATATGACATATAATACAGACTTCTATATGACATATAATACAGACTTCTATATGACATATAATACAGACTTCTATATAACATATAATACAGACTTCTATATGACATATAATACAGACTTCTATATAACATATAATACAGACTTCTATATAACATATAATACAGACTACTATATGACATATAATACAGACTTCTATATAACATATAATACAGACTACTATATGACATATAATACAGACTTCTATATAACATATAATACAGACTTCTATATAACATATAATACAGACTTCTATATGACATATAATACAGACTTCTATATGACATATAATACAGACTTCTATATGACATATAATACAGACTACTATATAACATATAATACAGACTACTATATAACATATAATACAGACTTCTATATAACATATAATACAGACTTCTATATGACATATAATACAGACTTCTATATGACATATAATACAGACTACTATATAACATATAATACAGACTTCTATATAACATATAATACAGACTTCTATATAACATATAATACAGACTTCTATATAACATATAATACAGACTTCTATATAACATATAATACAGACTACTATATAACATATCATACAGACTTCTATATAACATATAATACAGACTTCTATATAACATATAATACAGACTTCTATATAACATATAATACAGACTTCTATATAACATATAATACAGACTTCTATATGACATATAATACAGACTTCTATATAACATATAATACAGACTTCTATATGACATATAATACAGACTTCTATATAACATATAATACAGACTTCTATATAACATATAATACAGACTTCTATATGACATATAATACAGACTTCTATATGACATATAATACAGACTTCTATATGACATATAATACAGACTTCTATATAACATATAATACAGACTACTATATGACATATAATACAGACTTCTATATAACATATAATACAGACTTCTATATAACATATAATACAGACTTCTATATGACATATAATACAGACTTCTATATAACATATAATACAGACTTCTATATGACATATAATACAGACTTCTATATAACATATAATACAGACTTCTATATAACATATAATACAGACTTCTATATGACATATAATACAGACTTCTATATAACATATAATACAGACTTCTATATGACATATAATACAGACTTCTATATAACATATAATACAGACTTCTATATAACATATAATACAGACTACTATATGACATATAATACAGACTTCTATATAACATATAATACAGACTTCTATATGACGTATAATACAGACTACTATATAACATATAATATAGACTTCTATATAACGTATAATACAGACTTCTATATAACATATAATACAGACTTCTATATAACATATAATACAGACTTCTATATGACATATAATACAGACTACTATATAACATATAATACAGACTTCTATATAACATATAATACAGACTACTATATAACATATAATACAGACTTCTATATAACATATAATACAGACTTCTATATGACATATAATACAGACTTCTATATAACATATAATACAGACTTCTATATAACATATAATACAGACTACTATATGACATATAATACAGACTTCTATATAACATATAATACAGACTTCTATATAACATATAATACAGACTACTATATAACATATAATACAGACTTCTATATAACATATAATACAGACTTCTATATGACATATAATACAGACTTCTATATAACATATAATACAGACTTCTATATAACATATAATACAGACTACTATATGACATATAATACAGACTACTATATGACATATAATACAGACTTCTATATGACATATAATACAGACTTCTATATGACATATAATACAGACTTCTATATAACATATAATACAGACTACTATATGACATATAATACAGACTTCTATATAACATATAATACAGACTTCTATATAACATATAATACAGACTACTATATAACATATAATACAGACTTCTATATAACATATAATACAGACTTCTATATGACATATAATACAGACTTCTATATAACATATAATACAGACTTCTATATAACATATAATACAGACTACTATATGACATATAATACAGACTACTATATGACATATAATACAGACTTCTATATGACATATAATACAGACTTCTATATAACATATAATACAGACTTCTATATAACATATAATACAGACTACTATATAACATATAATACAGACTTCTATATAACATATAATACAGACTTCTATATGACATATAATACAGACTTCTATATAACATATAATACAGACTTCTATATAACATATAATACAGACTACTATATGACATATAATACAGACTTCTATATAACATATAATACAGACTTCTATATGACATATAATACAGACTTCTATATGACATATAATACAGACTTCTATATGACATATAATACAGACTTCTATATGACATATAATACAGACTTCTATATGACATATAATACAGACTTCTATATAACATATAATACAGACTTCTATATGACATATAATACAGACTTCTATATAACATATAATACAGACTTCTATATGACATATAATACAGACTTCTATATGACATATAATACAGACTTCTATATAACATATAATACAGACTTCTATATAACATATAATACAGACTACTATATGACATATAATACAGACTTCTATATGACATATAATACAGACTTCTATATGACATATAATACAGACTTCTATATAACATATAATACAGACTTCTATATGACATATAATACAGACTTTTATATGACATATAATACAGACTTCTATATGACATATAATACAGACTTCTATATGACATATAATACAGACTTCTATATAACATATAATACAGACTTCTATATGACATATAATACAGACTTCTATATAACATATAATACAGACTTCTATATAACATATAATACAGACTACTATATGACATATAATACAGACTTCTATATAACATATAATACAGACTACTATATGACATATAATACAGACTTCTATATAACATATAATACAGACTTCTATATAACATATAATACAGACTTCTATATGACATATAATACAGACTTCTATATGACATATAATACAGACTTCTATATGACATATAATACAGACTACTATATAACATATAATACAGACTACTTTATAACATATAATACAGACTTCTATATAACATATAATACAGACTTCTATATGACATATAATACAGACTTCTATATGACATATAATACAGACTACTATATAACATATAATACAGACTTCTATATAACATATAATACAGACTTCTATATAACATATAATACAGACTTCTATATAACATATAATACAGACTTCTATATAACATATAATACAGACTACTATATAACATATCATACAGACTTCTATATAACATATAATACAGACTTCTATATAACATATAATACAGACTTCTATATAACATATAATACAGACTTCTATATAACATATAATACAGACTTCTATATGACATATAATACAGACTTCTATATAACATATAATACAGACTTCTATATGACATATAATACAGACTTCTATATAACATATAATACAGACTTCTATATAACATATAATACAGACTTCTATATGACATATAATACAGACTTCTATATAACATATAATACAGACTTCTATATGACATATAATACAGACTTCTATATAACATATAATACAGACTACTATATGACATATAATACAGACTTCTATATAACATATAATACAGACTTCTATATAACATATAATACAGACTTCTATATGACATATAATACAGACTTCTATATAACATATAATACAGACTTCTATATGACATATAATACAGACTTCTATATAACATATAATACAGACTTCTATATAACATATAATACAGACTTCTATATGACATATAATACAGACTTCTATATAACATATAATACAGACTTCTATATGACATATAATACAGACTTCTATATAACATATAATACAGACTACTATATGACATATAATACAGACTTCTATATAACATATAATACAGACTTCTATATGACATATAATACAGACTTCTATATAACATATAATACAGACTACTATATGACATATAATACAGACTTCTATATGACATATAATACAGACTTCTATATAACATATAATACAGACTTCTATATAACATATAATACAGACTTCTATATAACATATAATACAGACTACTATATAACATATAATACAGACTTCTATATGACATATAATACAGACTTCTATATAACATATAATACAGACTTCTATATAACATATAATACAGACTTCTATATGACGTATAATACAGACTTCTATATAACATATAATACAGACTTCTATATGACATATAATACAGACTTCTATATGACATATAATACAGACTTCTATATGACATATAATACAGACTTCTGTATGACATATAATACAGACTTCTATATAACATATAATACAGACTACTATATAACATATAATACAGACTACTATATAACATATAATACAGACTTCTATATAACATATAATACAGACTTCTATATAACATATAATACAGACTTCTATATGACATATAATACAGACTACTATATGACATATAATACAGACTACTATATAACATATAATACAGACTTCTATATAACATATAATACAGACTTCTATATGACATATAATACAGACTACTATATGACATATAATACAGACTTCTATATGACATATCATACAGACTTCTATATGACATATAATACAGACTTCTATATAACATATAATACAGACTTCTATATAACATATCATACAGACTACTATATAACATATAATACAGACTTCTATATAACATATAATACAGACTACTATATGACATATAATACAGACATCTATATGACATATAATACAGACTTCTATATAACATATAATACAGACTACTATATAACATATCATACAGACTTCTATATGACATATAATACAGACTTCTATATAACATATAATACAGACTTCTATATAACATATAATACAGACTTCTATATAACATATAATACAGACTTCTATATAACATATAATACAGACTTCTATATAACATATAATACAGACTTCTATATGACATATAATACAGACTTCTATATAACATATAATACAGACTTCTATATGACATATAATACAGACTTCTATATGACATATAATACAGACTTCTATATGACATATAATACAGACTACTATATAACATATAATACAGACTTCTATATAACATATAATACAGACTTCTATATAACATATAATACAGACTTCTATATAACATATAATACAGACTTCTATATAACATATAATACAGACTTCTATATGACATATAATACAGACTTCTATATGACATATCATACAGACTTCTATATAACATATAATACAGACTTCTATATGACATATAATACAGACTTCTATATGACATATAATACAGACTTCTATATAACATATAATACAGACTTCTATATGACATATAATACAGACTACTATATAACATATAATACAGACTACTATATAACATATAATACAGACTTCTATATGACATATAATACAGACTACTATATAACATATAATACAGACTTCTATATAACATATAATACAGACTTCTATATGACATATAATACAGACTACTATATAACATATAATACAGACTTCTATATAACATATAATACAGACTACTATATAACATATAATACAGACTTCTATATAACATATAATACAGACTTCTATATGACATATAATACAGACTACTATATAACATATAATACAGACTACTATATAACATATAATACAGACTTCTATATGACATATAATACAGACTACTATATAACATATAATACAGACTTCTATATAACATATAATACAGACTACTATATAACATATAATACAGACTTCTATATGACATATAATACAGACTTCTATATGACATATAATACAGACTACTATATAACATATAATACAGACTTCTATATGACATATAATACAGACTTCTATATGACATATAATACAGACTTCTATATAACATATAATACAGACTTTTATATAACATATAATACAGACTTCTATATGACATATAATACAGACTTCTATATGACATATAATACAGACTTCTATATGACATATAATACAGACTTCTATATAACATATAATACAGACTACTATATAACATATCATACAGACTTCTATATGACATATAATACAGACTACTATATAACATATAATACAGACTACTATATAACATATAATACAGACTACTATATAACATATAATACAGACTTCTCTATAACATATAATACAGACTACTATATAACATATCATACAGACTTCTATATGACATATAATACAGACTTCTATATGACATATAATACAGACTACTATATAACATATAATACAGACTTCTATATAACATATAATACAGACTACTATATAACATATCATACAGACTTCTATATGACATATAATACAGACTTCTATATGACATATAATACAGACTACTATATAACATATAATACAGACTTCTATATGACATATAATACAGACTACTATATAACATATAATACAGACTTCTATATAACATATAATACAGACTACTATATAACATATCATACAGACTTCTATATAACATATAATACAGACTTCTATATAACATATAATACAGACTTCTATATGACATATAATACAGACTACTATATAACATATAATACAGACTTCTATATAACATATAATACAGACTACTATATAACATATAATACAGACTTCTATATGACATATCATACAGACTTCTATATAACATATAATACAGACTTCTATATGACATATAATACAGACTTCTATATGACATATAATACAGACTACTATATAACATATAATACAGACTTCTATATGACATATAATACAGACTTCTATATGACATATAATACAGACTTCTATATAACATATAATACAGACTTCTATATAACATATAATACAGACTTCTATATGACATATAATACAGACTTCTATATGACATATAATACAGACTTCTATATGACATATAATACAGACTTCTATATAACATATAATACAGACTTCTATATGACATATAATACAGACTACTATATAACATATAATACAGACTTCTATATAACATATAATACAGACTTCTAAATGACATATAATACAGACTACTATATAACATATAATACAGACTTCTATATAACATATAATACAGACTTCTATATGACATATAATACAGACTACTATATAACATATAATACAGACTTCTATATGACATATAATACAGACTTCTATATAACATATAATACAGACTTCTATATGACATATAATACAGACTACTATATAACATATAATACAGACTTCTATATAACATATAATACAGACTTCTATATGACATATAATACAGACTACTATATAACATATAATACAGACTTCTATATAACATATAATACAGACTTCTATATAACATATAATACAGACTTCTATATGACATATAATACAGACTTCTATATGACATATAATACAGACTTCTATATGACATATCATACAGACTTCTATATAACATATAATACAGACTTCTATATGACATATAATACAGACTTCTATATAACATATAATACAGACTACTATATAACATATAATACAGACTTCTATATGACATATCATACAGACTTCTATATTACATATAATACAGACTTCGATATGACATATAATACAGACTTCTATATGACATATAATACAGACTACTATATAACATATAATACAGACTACTATATGACATATAATACAGACTTCTATATGACATATAATACAGACTTCTATATGACATATAATACAGACTTCTATATAACATATAATACAGACTTCGATATGACATATAATACAGACTTCTATATGACATATAATACAGACTTCTATATGACATATAATACTGACTTCTATATAACATATAATACAGACTTCTATATAACATATAATACAGACTTCTATATGACATATAATACAGACTTCTATATGACATATAATACAGACTTCTATATGACATATAATACAGACTTCTATATAACATATAATACAGACTTCTATATAACATATAATACAGACTTCTATATGACATATAATACAGACTACTATATAACATATAATACAGACTACTATATAACATATAATACAGACTACTATATAACATATAATACAGACTACTATATAACATATAATGCAGACTTCTATATGACATATAATACAGACTACTATATAACATATAATACAGACTTCTATATAACATATAATACAGACTTCTATATAACATATAATACAGACTACTATATAACATATAATAAAGACTTCTATATAACATATAATACAGACTTCTATATAACATATAATAAAGACTTCTATATAACATATAATTCAGACCTTTATATGACATATAATAAAGACTTCTATATAACATATAATACAGACTACTATATAACATATAATACAGACTTCTATATAACATATAATAAAGACTTCTATATGACATATAATACAGACTACTATATAACATATAATACAGACTACTATATAACATATAATACAGACTTCTATATAACATATAATAAAGACTTCTATATAACATATAATACAGACTTCTATATGACATATAATACAGACTACTATATAACATATAATACAGACTTCTATATAACATATAATACAGACTTCTATATAACATATAATACAGACTACTATATGACATATAATACAGACTACTATATAACATATAATACAGACTACTATATAACATATAATACAGACTTCTATATGACATATAATACAGACTACTATATGACATATAATACAGACTTCTATATGACATATAATACAGACTTCTATATAACATATAATGCAGACTTCTATATGACATATAATACAGACTTCTATATAACATATAATGCAGACTTCTATATGACATATAATACAGACTACTATATAACATATAATACAGACATCTATATAACATATAATACAGACTTCTATATAACATATAATACAGACTTCTATATAACATATAATACAGACTTCTATATGACATATAATACAGACTTCTATATAACATATAATGCAGACTTCTATATGACATATAATACAGACTTCTATATAACATATAATGCAGACTTCTATATGACATATAATACAGACTACTATATAACATATAATACAGACTTCTATATAACATATAATACAGACTTCTATATAACATATAATACAGACTACTATATGACATATAATACAGACTTCTATATAACATATAATACAGACATCTATATAACATATAATACAGACTTCTATATAACATATAATACAGACTACTATATAACATATAATACAGACTTCTATATAACATATAATACAGACTTCTATATAACATATAATACAGACTACTATATGACATATAATACAGACTTCTATATAACATATAATACAGACATCTATATAACATATAATACAGACTTCTATATAACATATAATACAGACTACTATATAACATATAATACAGACTTCTATATGACATATAATACAGACTTCTATATAACATATAATGCAGACTTCTATATGACATATAATACAGACTACTATATAACATATAATACAGACATCTATATAACATATAATACAGACTTCTATATAACATATAATACAGACTACTATATGACATATAATACAGACTTCTATATGACATATAATACAGACTTCTATATAACATATAATACAGACTTCTATATGACATATAATACAGACTACTATATAACATATAATACAGACTACTATATAACATATAATACAGACTACTATATAACATATAATACAGACTTCTATATAACATATAATACAGCCTACTATATAACATATAATGCAGACTTCTATATGACATATAATACAGACTACTATATAACATATAATACAGACTTCTATATAACATATAATACAGACTTCTATATAACATATAATACAGACTTCTATATAACATATAATACAGACTTCTATATGACATATAATACAGACTTCTATATAACATATAATACAGACTTCTATATAACATATAATACAGACTTCTATATAACATATAAAACTTGACTGTAATTAGGTCAGAGGTAACAAAGATTATCAAAGACACTAATATTGAGCACCATCACACGACTACGAGTGCCATATTGCATTTATACAACAGTTGAGCGGTACAAGTGTGTAGATAAATGACAAACAACGTCGGTATATCCTCAAAGCACCTGCGGACTTATTTCTTCTGTTCTGAATTCCAGCGCAGCACAACTGTTAGACAAGCCAAAATCTACACAGTTAAATTTTTTTCCAATAAATTAAGTCAAGATAAAGAGATAATGAGGCTTGAACGTGCGTGTGAATAACTGGGCATGTTTACAGAAAGTCTCGTTCTGTTACTCGTCTGTAAATATGGCAGAGCACAAACCACTGGTTCAGGTGTGTATCGGCACCTTGTGTTTTAGTCACAACTTGACACAAGAATTTCTGTAATGTAAAGCACATGTGGAGACTCATTCCCTGCGTTTGTGTATTTGTGTTTAAGTGCTGAGTGGCGGAGTAATACGAACAGTGAAGCGCGTCCTGTGAAGTTTCTGGTTGAATATCACACTTTTCCTGTTACATCTCAGCCAATCGGATTTGAGAACCAGAAAGAACTGTTGTATAAATACAATTATTTACAATATCTGTTATATAAAAGAGTGTCTCACATATCTCAAGGCTACTTATAATATATCTTTTAATATAAAGTTTTTACACGCATCTGTCCCACCATAAGGGTATGATTCCCCTACAATTCTGATGATGTCACACACCTTTAATAGAAAAGTCATAATGTTATTACATTGAGTAGAAAAATGCATGAAAAACAAATATTTAAAAAAAGGCATCAAGCATTTTAGTTTAATAGGCTTTCGAATGTTACGATCTTATTTTTTACATTTTTGATTAATATAAAATACAATAAGTTATTGTCATATATGAGTTAAATGTGTAATATAAAATTAAGCTTATTATGTTACATGACTGCCTAATTTTATTTAATTGATTTATAATTTGAACCATCACTTTTGATTTTGCTCATTTGACTTAAAAACACATGAAAAAACTGTATTTCAGAGTTGAAGATGGAGAGATTAAAGTTTTTTTCTTTAAATAAAAACAACTGCTGCTGTCCATTAATGCAAATAATCTTAAATGACTGGATGAGTACACATACAGTGGGTACAGAAAGTATTCAGATAAGGTAAGTTTTTCACTCGTTGTTAAATCGCAGCCATTTTTCCTCCCTTATGTTAACACAGCACCATTGACAGAAAAACTGAGAATTGTGGAAATTCTTGCAGATTTATTAAACAAGAAAAACTGAAATATCAAATGGTCCAAAGCATTTAGACCCTTTGCTCAGAATTAAGTAGAAGCACGTTTTTGATCTAATACAGACATGAGTCTCTTTGGAAAGATGCAACAAGTTTATCCAGATCCATCTGAGACCTGGCAGATCTTCTCCTGTTCTATCATGTTGGATGGTGGGCACTCATTTTTAGTCATTTTATTTTAAAGTCAATTAGGTTTAAGTCAGGGCTCTGGCTGTGCCATTCAAGAACAGTCACTTGGTTGTGTTGAGGCTCTCCTGTGTTATTTCAGATGTGTGCTTAGGATCATTGTCTTGTTGGATAGTAAACCTTTGGCCTGGTCTGAGGTCCTGGGCACTCTGGAGAAGGTTTTATCCTGGTTATTTCTGTACTTGGTCGCATTCATCTGTCAGTGGATTGCCACCAGTTGTCCCTGCAGTTGAGAACCTCCTCTACAGCATCATGCTTCCCTGATGGGACTGTATTGGACAGGTGATGAGCAATGCCTGGTTTACTCAACACATACTGCTTAGAATAAAGGCCAAAAAGTTTTATCTTGGTCTCATCAGACCAGAGAATCTTATTTCTCACCATATTGAGTACATTTTTGTGGTAACTGGAACGTTTAGAGTATATTTAATTATAGGTACACTTATTCTTACTCAAGTAAATTTTTTGTTTAAAAACTTTACTTTTACTACATTAAATGGTCTTCCTCCATTACTGACAAAATTGATATATATATATATATATATATATAATCATTTATTAATTTGACTTGATCTCAACTCTCTTGTGATGGAGAGTCTATAATGCAGAACGAATGATGACTGCAAAACAGGGAGTTTATGTTTTCACGTTAAAGAATAATTTCATAATGGGATGCAGGTTATGCTTATAAACATACAATTAGCCAAAGTCTGATATCATTACATGCAGCACAAACTGGGCTACAGGAATATGTTAGGGGCATGTATTTACATGATTGTGTTTTTGAGAAAGCAACATTTATGCATGGTTCTTTTGTACCGTACAAACACAACATGTTCATTAACAATACATTTGAGACCACAAATCTAAATTGATTGAAGTGCATACTATGCAAGTTCCCCTACTTAGAAATCATGGAGGGATCTAGAATTTTCAGCACAGGAGCAATTTCACTGTGAGAGACAGAATCTAAAAAGACAATCCCAGAGGTCCAAGGGTTCCTGTAGCTCTTCACCAGGTTTGCACACACTGCTGGAGGGATTTTGGTCCACTAATCTATTCAGATCTTCTCTAGATCTGTCAGAGCTTTCACTGAGCAACGCCAAGTTTCAGCTCCCTCCAAAGATGTTCAGTTCAATATAGGTCTGGAGACTGGCTAGACCACTCCACCCAGAATCTTGATATGCTTCTTAAGGATCCACTCCTTGGTTTTCTTAGCTGTGTGCTTTGGGTCATTGTCATGTTGGAAGACCCAACCACGACCCACCTTTAATGCACTGACTGAGGGAAGGAGGTTTTTGCCCAATATCTGGCTCCATTTATAATCTACTTATAGTGCCTGTAGATACATAATTACCAGTTTGATAATGATTCATTTAATAATGTAAAATAATAATAATTTATATCCGTTCAAATGTAACTTGTCACTAACTACTTGAGTAGTTTTTCCATTGGACACATTTTCATTCTTCAAATATTAAGATTTTTACTTTTATTCTCTTATTGTTAATTTTATTTTTATTTTACTTGACTCCCGATCTTGGGTACTCTACCCACCTCTGCTTAGGATCATGCCATATTTCAGTTTTTCTTTTATTATAATCTGCAAAAATGCTGTGTTTACATTAATGAGGGAAAGAACTTAAATGACTTAAGCAAATGGCTGAAATATGACGAAGCGAGAAAAAGGGTTCTGAATAATTTCCACAACCACTTTACCTTACAGACTGAACGGAATGCATGTCTGGATGTGTAAATGAATATATTTCTGCTCTCATTTGTTCTCAGTGTCTCATTACATGATTCTGACTGTCTGTCTCATTTTAGCAATGAATGTCAAATGTGTTGGAGGTCGCTTGTTCTTTCTTTTTTCTTTTCATTTTTCACGCTACTGATCTTCTCTGGAGTTTGATATTTTTGCTGGTATCATGTAAAATGTCTGTGATCTAATCTTGACTCTTGTGTTTTTTTCTGGCTGTTTGTGGTTCGTTCTGATTTGTGTTCAGTTCTCTGATATGTGTTTCTCTCCTCGATGCATGCTAGTCTCACAAGCGACTTTCCAAAGTAAGCATTTCTCTCTTCTGTTCTGAGTTCACTCCATCTCTCGCCCTCTTTGCTTCTGCTCCCTTCAGTGCTTCCTTGATATTGGTTTAACTGTTATTCTGGTCTGGCTTCACTTTTTTTCTGTCCGTTTTGTGTTTAAACAAATATTCAGTCTCACCCTCTCCATACATTTTTCCTGTTACCCAGATTATTTTGAATGAAAAAATAATAATTCATCCTATAAAACTGAGATCCATAATATATCGAATCTCTTCACAGTCGTGTTTTTGTTACGTATCAATTCTGTTTATTTCTGAATGAAATACATAAGAACTGTTTATAAAAGACAGGTCTCTTCAGCTTCAAGTCTTACCATGTATTTTGGGATTGTGGTGAAAAAATAGTATCTCACCGTCTCCATAATGTTATAAGAACTTAGAAAAACTTATAAAAATAGTAAAAATATGGCATTAAAACTGAAAAAGTCAACTTAGCTGAGAACTTACATTGAAACATTTTTATAGCTGATTGCCAACCGTTAATATTGTTGTTTCATTTTATTATCAAACTGTTATTTTTAATCACCCTAACAGGAATGTAAAGAGTTAAATGTAGTTTATTATCTT
>CM065660.1:3653030-3655530 GCA_033220385.1 Triplophysa yarkandensis
CATTTTCATGTTCCTTTGAAATGTCAGTAAAGGTTCTCCTGTATAGAGGATGTCTCACGCGTTTGTGGAGTCTCTCAGCCTCGTCCTGATAGGCTGCCAGTTGCTGTTTCCACTGTTTGACGTTAGCGGTGATTCGAGCAGCGCTGCCGTCAGTTTAGCGTTATTTCCCTTCAGAGCGGCCAGTTCGGCCTCCAGTGTTTGGTGATTGACGTGGAGCTGCTTTAAGAACAACAAACATCTCAAGAGTTGAGAATCACTAACACACCTCTTTAATCATCATATGGTTATGTTATCTCAATAATAAACTCGCTGTAAGTGTGTTTCGCCAGAAATGATTTAAGTGCATTTTCATGCATATTTCATGTTTCTCTAACAGTGTCTTAATGTAATGCTGCTGTGGCTGCCTGAGAAACTGGCAGAGTATAAAATATGGATGAATATACTCGTTGACAGTTGGGGTCACCTGTGAGGGAAGGGTACAGCGTTGGGCTCTGGGCGACCCTCAGCGTTAAACACCGCGTCAGGCGTCACTCGCTCATCTGTTCCGTTGATGCTTTCAGGAGTCACAGGTGACTGAAGATCTGTGGCCGATTCCTGTCATGTGAAACACATCCACATTTACAACACCACACCAGACACCTGACTCACATGATCTGTTAGAGGAGAACCTGATTGAAGACACGATGACACTTGCACACCTGCTGTTTGGTTGTGTGAAGAAACACAATGAAGATTAAGTTTATGTTTGATGGCTGGTTTGACATGTTCACACAGCCCAATTTAAAAGCCATCACATTTCACTTCTCATGAAATTCTATTAGTCATACAGGGCAGCTTGACCTACAGCTCAGTCGAGTCTTGTCGTGTGTGTTGCAGTATGACATTAATGACATTCTTTTCAGCAAAAAGAGGAAAACTTGAATGCAAAATGAAACGTATGATTAACAGGTACTGCTTTTCAGAAGTCAAATATTTCAACACACTCTCACTGTAATGACAGCTCTATGTCTTCTCCTAAACGGAACACAAACACACACACACACACGCACGCGCGGTCGCGCACACACACACACACACACACACACACACACCGCACACACACACAAGGAAAAAACCCTCAAAAGTTTTTTTAAAAATCATTTCATTCATTCTTACCTTTGCTGTGATCCGAGTCTGTTTGTGTTTCACAGCATTAATGACATCACGAGAGAAATAAAAACATCATCGTCATGACAACTGGTATTGTCTGTCTGTCTCCAGGGGTTGAATGAGGAGAGACAGAAACACTCACGTTCGGTAAATTCTGGGAAGGTTCAGATTCAGGGGAGTTTCTGTGGAATGGCTTCTTACCTTTAAACGCGGAAAGCACGACACAGACTTGCGCTTGAGAAATAATGCGTAAATGTAAATACACTTTCAAAGACGGAGAAGAGAAGAAGAATTGTGTGATATTTTATCAACGTACCTGTGACGGTGTGCTGGTTAACTCCATCTTCTCCTGAGATTTCTCCTTCGCTAACCGCGCCGCTTCTTTAAATTCCACAAACTTTTCTGCAAACTACAGATCGAGATACAGAAGACATACAAATGAATAAAACTGACGGGATCTCAGGAACATAAGAGAAGCAAGAAGGAGTCTCACTTTACTCAGATGAGCCTCAGAGGAGAAACCCAGACCGTACACCGTATTTGCTCGACTGTCGGCCCACTGACCAAACTTATGAGAGGTTTTGGTGAAGGTCATGTTAGGAGTGATGGTGCTGTTGATGATGGCCTGCACAGAAAACAACGACATCTTTCTGATGTTTTAAACACACACCAGCTCTTAGAACAATAACCCATTTTTACTTAATAATGTTTTAAATACCAGCTCATAAAAGATTTGTTTGTTGTTTTGGGCAATGTTGTGTGTACACACCAAACCCTCAAAGAAACACACGCACTGATTCAGCAAAATCATCATCTTGCTCAGCAGTGAAGAGCAGTGAAGTGTCCTTAAGTAAAGTGTTAAAATGAGAGGATGTTTGACCCATGCACGCACGCACGCACGCACGCACACACACACGCACACACACACACAAACAGTGTTACAGGTGTTGTGACCTTTGTGCCGTCCAGACTGATGATGCGGTAGACGTTTCGTGTGCTGTCGTAGAAGTATGACACAGTAACAGCGTGCTTGCTGGTGGGCACCCAGTTCTTTTTGGTGTTGGGGTCAATCTGGAAGACGTGAGCTCTCGTGCTGAAGATCGGCTGCTCTCTGGAGGACACAAATGAACATTTTATGTCAATGTCAATGTCACCTTTATTTCTATAGCGCTTTACACAAAATACATTGCATCAAAGCAGCTGAACAACAATAATTAGTAACAGTGTGTCATAATGCTTAATGTTAGTTAAAGGCAATACATTATTGAATTTGGGGACACAAAACATTAGTTTTTACAGTTTCGATAACTTTTAACCTTTCAATAGTTTGTGATCTGAATAAATATATTAT
>CM065660.1:3660530-3675530 GCA_033220385.1 Triplophysa yarkandensis
CACTGCACACTCTGTGCTCTTCTCACTGCACACTCTGTGCTCTTCTCACTGCGCACTCTGTGCTCTTCTCACTGCACACTCTGTGCTCTTCTCATTGCACACTCTGTGCTCTTCTCATTGCACACACTGTGCTCTTCTCACTGCACACTCTGTGCTCTTCTCACTGCGCACTCTGTGCTCTTCTCACTGCACACTCTGTGCTCTTCTCACTGCACACTCTGTGCTCTTCTCACTGCACACTCTGTGCTCTTCTCACTCTCTCTCTCTCTCCCACAAAAAGATAATGATGTCAGATTTTACTATCCTCACCTGGACCACGCACAAGGAAATCCTCTCTTATCATACAAATGAGGCTAAGTTTGACTAAGTCACAAAGACGAACAGTTCACACACAGGTTTGCTCTACAATCTTTGTGAGGCCATACATTGACACAATGTAATCTCTAGCCCGTAATCTTATTAAAACCTATACTATAAAACCAAGTCTTGATGGACTGATGTGGTGTCTACATAAGTACAAGTAAACATATATTATGGTTATTTTACATTATAGGAGAGTATTATACTAGTCTCAGTATAAACATCACTCCAGTATACCTATTATCATTATCGACGTAATAACATTTACATTACATTTACATTTAGGCATTTAGCAGACGCTTTTATCCAAAGCGACTTAATAAACCTCATTTCCCAAACCTAGATATGATTACTGCAACAGATGTTCATTAGATGTCCATTTAATTAATAGAAAACAGGAACTTGACACACACACACACACACACACACACACACACACACACACACACACACACACACACACACACACACACACACACACACACACACACACACACACACACACACAGCACACACACACACACACACACACACACACACACACCATGGGTTGGACTCAGGTGTAGCTCCTTCTGTAAAGTGATGCTATTGGTATAAAATCTAATGACACTTGAAAACATTGTTCTGACATAACATGATTTCTTGATTTATGAGTGAGACATTATAGCAAGATACCATTAATATTTACATTTATTCCTATTGCATTCGCTTTGATTCGTAATGAAACGCATAACACATGCAATAATACTGATATATAGCCCACCACACGACACTAAATGCAGCATAAACAAGTGTTCTGTAAGCCAGACACAGGATAGAGTTCCTGACACTCCACATGGCAACAGTTACAACTCTGACACATCGGGTTCATGTGGAAAAAACATCTGATCAAATGTGTGTGTCACAAACCTGTGAGCTCATCAAACAATAGGACCCGTTCACTCTTAATTTCAGGTGATTACCACTGAACACATTCATAAGACTGTAGTGACATCATGTCAGAGTCAGCCAATCAGAGAGCTCAGCTCTGTAACTCTATCTTCACACACTCAACTCTTTTAAGATAAAGCTGTGTCACTTATTTCTGGAGCTGTTCCAGAACAGTGTCTTCTTTTAAAAAGACAGACAGGAATTTTGTTTGCTATGAGCACCAAACAACAAATTCCAATAAAACCTTTAAACATGTTACTCTAACACAATAATGAACATAATCATCACAACAAGCCGACAAATAAAACACACAACTGTGATGTCACAGTGTTACCAGCCAGTGCTGATGATGTCACAGTGTTACCAGCCAGCGCTGATGATGTCACAGTGTTACCAGCCAGCGCTGATGATGTCACAGTGTTACCAGCCAGTGCTGATGATGTCACAGTGTTACCAGCCAGCGCTGATGATGTCACAGTGTTACCAGCCAGCGCTGATGATGTCACAGTGTTACCAGCCAGCGCTGATGATGTCACAGTGTTACCAGCCAATGCTGATGATGTCACAGTGTTACCAGCCAGCGCTGATGATGTCACAGTGTTACCAGCCAGCGCTGATGATGTCACAGTGTTACCAGCCAATGCTGATGATGTCACAGAGTTACCAGCCAATGCTGATGATGTCACAGTGTTACCAGCCAATGCTGATTATGTCACAGTGTTACCAGCCAATGCTGATGATGTCACAGTGTTACCAGCCAATGCTGATGATGTCACAGTGTTACCAGCCAATGCTGATGATGTCACAGTGTTACCAGCCAGCACTGATGATGTCACAGAGCACTGATGACGTCACTCCCACAGAACTGAACGGAATGCTGATGAATGAATGAACGCATGTGTTGTGTAATGATGATGTCACAGAGACACAACTGTGCAGAACATGACTCATGAGTGATCAGATCAGATCCTGATATCTGAAGGATTAATCGGACAAACCGAGCACGGATCCCCATCAGAGACATTCTGTGATATATGTATATATATGTATATGTATGTATGTGTATGAAACATGCTGCTCATAACTCAGATATGTGTGTGTTCCCCAGCTGTGTAAATCACACGAACATACCCCATTGTGCTGGCGTGTATTCGTCTCGTCTGTAACGCGTCCGTCCGTGTAAATGTCGCCGTTCTCTCACGCGTGCTCAGTCCGACATGATGCGCGGAACATCCCCGCAGATTCCTGAAGAAATCCTCCGACAAATCCCCGCAGATTATGACATCCACTCGTGTGTAGTGTGCTGCAGAGACCTCATGTCCGCCCGCGGATCAATGACACATATCACGGATCGATCGATCAGATGAGCAGCACAGATGTCGGTGAGCGATCTGTCATCCGCCGCCTCTCATCTCATTCATTATCGGACTCAACGCGCGACGTCATCACGTCACGTCACGCCTCCGAGCTCTCGACTCTGACGTCACGGACAGTACACTGTGCATTCACTTCCGGCGGCCGCTGCAGAATCTGGACGCGTTCACACACACACACACACACACACACACACACACACACACACACACACGCATGCACGCACGCAAACACACACGCACGCACACAAACACACGCACGCACACAAACACACGCACGCACGCAAACACACACACGCACGCAAACACACACGCATGCACGCAAACACACGCACGCACGCACGCACACACACAAACACTCGCACGCAAACGCACACACACACGCAAACACACACACGCACGCATACAAACACACACACGCAAACACACACGCACGCACGCACGCAAACACACACACACACGCACACACACACACGCAAACACGCACGCACGCACGCAAACACACGCACGCACACACACACACACACACACACACACACACACACACACACACACACACACACACTCACATGATGAGCACACAACTGTGTTTTGTTCATCTATTGTGTTTGTATAAAAGATGAAACTGTGTAATCTGTTACTGGATTCTCAGCTGAAATCATGACACAACAAACACACAAACATCTAAACACAACATTCTGAAAGATTGATCACACTGTGAAATAAAGACAACAATTCTTCTTTCTGTTGTCACAAACTGTTTTCTGTTGTTTACTGCACACATCACACAACTCTCATCACACAACACACAACTCTCATCACACAACTCTCAACACACAACACACAACTCTCATCACACAACTCTCATCACACAACTCTCATCACACAACACACAACTCTCATCACACAACACACAACTCTCATCACACAACACACAACTCTCATCACACAACTCTCAACACACAACTCTCAACACACAACTCTCATCACACAACTCTCATCACACAACTCTCATCACACAACACACAACTCTCATCACACAACTCTCATCACACAACACACAACTCTCATCATACAACTCTCATCACACAACACACAACTCTCATCACACAACTCTCATCACACAACTCTCATTACACAACACACAACTCTCATCACACAACACACAACTCTCATCACACAACTCTCATCACACAACTCTCATCACACAACACACAACTCTCATCACACAACACACAACTCTCATCACACAACTCATCACACAACACACAACTCTCATCACACAACACACAACTCTCAACACACAACTCTCATCACACAACACACAACTCTCATCACACAACACACAACTCTCATCACACAACTCTCATCACACAACTCTAATCACACAACTCTCATCACACAACACACAACTCTCAACACACAACTCTCATCACACAACTCTCATCATACAACTCTAATCACACAACTCTCATCACACAACTCTCATCACACAACACACAACTCTCATCTCACAACACACAACTCTCACCACACAACACACAACTCTCAACACACAACTCTCATCACACAACACACAACTCTCATCACACAACACACAACTCTCATCACACAACTCTCATCACACAACTCTAATCACACAACTCTCAACACACAACTCTCATCACACAACACACAACTCTCAACACACAACTCTCATCACACAACTCTCATCATACAACTCTAATCACACAACTCTCAACTCTCAACACACAACTCTCATCACACAACACACAACTCTCATCACACAACACACAACTCTCATCACACAACACACAACTCTCAACACACAACTCTCATCACACAACTCTCAACACACAACTCTCATCACACAACACACAACTCTCATCACACAACTCTCATCATACAACTCTAATCACACAACACACAACTCTCAACTCTCAACACACAACTCTCATCACACAACACACAACTCTCATCACACAACACACAACTCTCATCACACAACACACAACTCTCATCACACAACACACAACTCTCAACACACAACTCTCATCACACAACTCTCAACACACAACTCTCATCACACAACTCTCAACACACAACTCTCATCACACAACTCTCATCACACAACTCTAATCACACAACTCTCAACACACAACTCTCATCACACAACTCTAATCACACAACTCTAATCACACAACTCTCATCACACAACTCTAATCACACAACTCTCAACACACAACTCTCATCACACAACACACAACTCTCAACACACAACTCTCATCACACAACTCTCATCACACAACTCTAATCACACAACTCTCAACACACAACTCTCATCACACAACTCTCAACACAAAACTCTCAACACACAACTCTCAACACACAACTCTCATCACACAACTCTCATCACACAACTCCAATCACACAACTCTCATCACACAACACACAACTCTCAGCACACAACTCTCATCAAACAACTCTAATCACACAACTCTTAACACACAACTCTTAACACACAACTCTCATCACACAACTCTAATCACACAACTCTTAACACACAACTCTAATCACACAACTCTTAACACACAACTCTTAACACACAACTCTCATCACACAACTCTCATCACACAACTCTAATCACACAACTCTTAACACACAACTCTAATCACATAACTCTTAACACACAACTCTAATCACACAACTCTTAACACACAACTCTCATCACACAACTCTAATCACACAACTCGAATCACACAACTCTCATCACACAACACACAACTCTCAACACACAACTCTCATCAAACAACTCTAATCACACAACTCTCATCACACAACACACAACTCTCACCACACAACACACAACTCTCAACACACAACTCTTAACACACAACTCTCATCACACAACTCTCATCACACAACTCTAAACACACAACTCTCAACACACAACTCTAATCACACAACACTCATCACACAACTCTCATCACACAACTCTTAACACACAACTCTCATTACACAACTCTAATCACACAACTCTAATCACACAACTCTAATCACACAACTCTTAACACACAACTCTTAACACACAACTCTAATCACACAACTCTTAACACACAACTCTTAACACACAACTCTCATCACACAACTCTAATCACACAAATCTTAACACACAACTCTTAACACACAACTCTAATCACACAACTCTTAACACACAACTCAAATCACATAACTCTTAACACACAACTCTAATCACACAACTCTTAACACACAACTCTCATTACACAACTCTAATCACACAACTCTCAACACACAACTCTCAACACACAACTCTCATCACACAACTCTCATCAAACAACTCTAATCACACAACTCTAATCACACAACTCTTAACACACAACTCTTAACACACAACTCTAATCACACAACTCTTAACACACAACTCTTAACACACAACTCTCATCACACAACTCTAATCACACAACTCTTAACACACAACTCTCAACACACAACTCTCAACACACAACTCTGAACACACAACTCTCAACACACAACTCTAATCACACAACTCTCAACACACAACTCTCATCACACAACTCTTAACACACAACTCTAATCACACAACTCTTAACACACAACTCTAATCACACAACTCTAATCACACAACTCTAATCACACAACTCTAATCACACAACTCTTAACACACAACTCTTAACACACAACTCTTAACACACAACTCTAATCACACAACTCTCAACACACAACTCTCATCACACAACTCTCAACACACAACTCTAATCACACAACTCTTAACACACAACTCTTAACACACAACTCTTAACACACAACTCTTAACACACAACTCTTAACACACAACTCTAATCACACAACTCTAATCACACAACTCTTAACACACAACTCTTAACACACAACTCTTAACACACAACTCTAATCACACAACTCTTAACACACAACTCTTAACACACAACTCTTAACACACAACTCTCATCACACAACTCTAATCACACAACTCTAAACACACAACTATAAACACACAACTCTCATCACACAACTCTAATCACACAACTCTAATCACACAACTCTAAACACACAACTATAAACACACAACTCTCATCACACAACTCTAATCACACAACTCTCATCACACAACTCTCAACACACAACTCTCATCACACAACACTCATCACACAACTCTCATCACACAACTCTCATCACACAACTCTCATCACACAACTCTCATCACACAACTCTCATCACACAACTCTCATCACACAACACACAACTCTCAACACACAACTCTCATCACACAACACACAACTCTCATCACACAACTCTCATCACACAACTCTCATCACACAACACACAACTCTCATCACACAACTCTCAACACACAACTCTCATCACACAACACTCATCACACAACTCTCATCACACAACACACAACTCTCAACACACAACTCTCATCACACAACACACAACACTCATCACACAACTCTCAATACACAACTCTCAATACACAACTCTCATCACACAACTCTCAACACACAACTCTCATCACACAACTCTCATCACACAACACACAACTCTCATCACACAACTCTCATCACACAACTCTCATCACACAACACACAACTCTCATCACACAACTCTCAACACACAACTCTCATCACACAACACTCATCACACAACTCTCATCACACAACACACAACTCTCAACACACAACTCTCATCACACAACACACAACACTCATCACACAACTCTCAATACACAACTCTCAATACACAACTCTCATCACACAACTCTCAACACACAACTCTCATCACACAACACTCATCACACAACTCTCATCACACAACACACAACTCTCAACACACAACTCTAATCACACAACTCTTAACACACAACTCTAATCACACAACTCTTAACACACAACTCTTAACACACAACTCTCATCACACAACTCTCATCACACAACTCTAATCACACAACTCTTAACACACAACTCTAATCACATAACTCTTAACACACAACTCTAATCACACAACTCTTAACACACAACTCTCATCACACAACTCTAATCACACAACTCGAATCACACAACTCTCATCACACAACACACAACTCTCAACACACAACTCTCATCAAACAACTCTAATCACACAACTCTCATCACACAACACACAACTCTCACCACACAACACACAACTCTCAACACACAACTCTTAACACACAACTCTCATCACACAACTCTCATCACACAACTCTAAACACACAACTCTCAACACACAACTCTAATCACACAACACTCATCACACAACTCTCATCACACAACTCTTAACACACAACTCTCATTACACAACTCTAATCACACAACTCTAATCACACAACTCTAATCACACAACTCTTAACACACAACTCTTAACACACAACTCTAATCACACAACTCTTAACACACAACTCTTAACACACAACTCTCATCACACAACTCTAATCACACAAATCTTAACACACAACTCTTAACACACAACTCTAATCACACAACTCTTAACACACAACTCAAATCACATAACTCTTAACACACAACTCTAATCACACAACTCTTAACACACAACTCTCATTACACAACTCTAATCACACAACTCTCAACACACAACTCTCAACACACAACTCTCATCACACAACTCTCATCAAACAACTCTAATCACACAACTCTAATCACACAACTCTTAACACACAACTCTTAACACACAACTCTAATCACACAACTCTTAACACACAACTCTTAACACACAACTCTCATCACACAACTCTAATCACACAACTCTTAACACACAACTCTCAACACACAACTCTCAACACACAACTCTGAACACACAACTCTCAACACACAACTCTAATCACACAACTCTCAACACACAACTCTCATCACACAACTCTAATCACACAACTCTTAACACACAACTCTAATCACACAACTCTTAACACACAACTCTAATCACACAACTCTAATCACACAACTCTAATCACACAACTCTAATCACACAACTCTTAACACACAACTCTTAACACACAACTCTTAACACACAACTCTAATCACACAACTCTCAACACACAACTCTCATCACACAACTCTCAACACACAACTCTAATCACACAACTCTTAACACACAACTCTTAACACACAACTCTTAACACACAACTCTTAACACACAACTCTTAACACACAACTCTTAACACACAACTCTAATCACACAACTCTAATCACACAACTCTTAACACACAACTCTTAACACACAACTCTTAACACACAACTCTAATCACACAACTCTTAACACACAACTCTTAACACACAACTCTTAACACACAACTCTCATCACACAACTCTAATCACACAACTCTAAACACACAACTATAAACACACAACTCTCATCACACAACTCTAATCACACAACTCTAATCACACAACTCTCATCACACAACTCTCAACACACAACTCTCATCACACAACACTCATCACACAACTCTCATCACACAACTCTCATCACACAACTCTCATCACACAACTCTCATCACACAACTCTCATCACACAACTCTCATCACACAACACACAACTCTCAACACACAACTCTCATCACACAACACACAACTCTCATCACACAACTCTCATCACACAACTCTCATCACACAACACACAACTCTCATCACACAACTCTCAACACACAACTCTCATCACACAACACTCATCACACAACTCTCATCACACAACACACAACTCTCAACACACAACTCTCATCACACAACACACAACACTCATCACACAACTCTCAATACACAACTCTCAATACACAACTCTCATCACACAACTCTCAACACACAACTCTCATCACACAACTCTCATCACACAACACACAACTCTCATCACACAACTCTCATCACACAACTCTCATCACACAACACACAACTCTCATCACACAACTCTCAACACACAACTCTCATCACACAACACTCATCACACAACTCTCATCACACAACACACAACTCTCAACACACAACTCTCATCACACAACACACAACACTCATCACACAACTCTCAATACACAACTCTCAATACACAACTCTCATCACACAACTCTCAACACACAACTCTCATCACACAACACTCATCACACAACTCTCATCACACAACACACAACTCTCAACACACAACTCTAATCACACAACTCTTAACACACAACTCTAATCACACAACTCTTAACACACAACTCTTAACACACAACTCTCATCACACAACTCTCATCACACAACTCTAATCACACAACTCTTAACACACAACTCTAATCACATAACTCTTAACACACAACTCTAATCACACAACTCTTAACACACAACTCTCATCACACAACTCTAATCACACAACTCGAATCACACAACTCTCATCACACAACACACAACTCTCAACACACAACTCTCATCAAACAACTCTAATCACACAACTCTCATCACACAACACACAACTCTCACCACACAACACACAACTCTCAACACACAACTCTTAACACACAACTCTCATCACACAACTCTCATCACACAACTCTAAACACACAACTCTCAACACACAACTCTAATCACACAACACTCATCACACAACTCTCATCACACAACTCTTAACACACAACTCTCATTACACAACTCTAATCACACAACTCTAATCACACAACTCTAATCACACAACTCTTAACACACAACTCTTAACACACAACTCTAATCACACAACTCTTAACACACAACTCTTAACACACAACTCTCATCACACAACTCTAATCACACAAATCTTAACACACAACTCTTAACACACAACTCTAATCACACAACTCTTAACACACAACTCAAATCACATAACTCTTAACACACAACTCTAATCACACAACTCTTAACACACAACTCTCATTACACAACTCTAATCACACAACTCTCAACACACAACTCTCAACACACAACTCTCATCACACAACTCTCATCAAACAACTCTAATCACACAACTCTAATCACACAACTCTTAACACACAACTCTTAACACACAACTCTAATCACACAACTCTTAACACACAACTCTTAACACACAACTCTCATCACACAACTCTAATCACACAACTCTTAACACACAACTCTCAACACACAACTCTCAACACACAACTCTGAACACACAACTCTCAACACACAACTCTAATCACACAACTCTCAACACACAACTCTCATCACACAACTCTAATCACACAACTCTTAACACACAACTCTAATCACACAACTCTTAACACACAACTCTAATCACACAACTCTAATCACACAACTCTAATCACACAACTCTAATCACACAACTCTTAACACACAACTCTTAACACACAACTCTTAACACACAACTCTAATCACACAACTCTCAACACACAACTCTCATCACACAACTCTCAACACACAACTCTAATCACACAACTCTTAACACACAACTCTTAACACACAACTCTTAACACACAACTCTTAACACACAACTCTTAACACACAACTCTAATCACACAACTCTAATCACACAACTCTTAACACACAACTCTTAACACACAACTCTTAACACACAACTCTAATCACACAACTCTTAACACACAACTCTAATCACACAAATCTTAACACACAACTCTTAACACACAACTCTAATCACACAACTCTTAACACACAACTCTCATCACACAACTCTAATCACACAACTCTTAACACACAACTCTAATCACACAACTCTTAACACACAACTCTAATCACACAACTCTAATCACACAACTCTAATCACACAACTCTAATCACACAACTCTTAACACACAACTCTTAACACACAACTCTTAACACACAACTCTAATCACACAACTCTCAACACACAACTCTCATCACACAACTCTCAACACACAACTCTAATCACACAACTCTTAACACACAACTCTTAACACACAACTCTTAACACACAACTCTTAACACACAACTCTTAACACACAACTCTTAACACACAACTCTAATCACACAACTCTAATCACACAACTCTTAACACACAACTCTTAACACACAACTCTTAACACACAACTCTAATCACACAACTCTTAACACACAACTCTTAACACACAACTCTTAACACACAACTCTCATCACACAACTCTAATCACACAACTCTAAACACACAACTATAAACACACAACTCTCATCACACAACTCTAATCACACAACTCTAATCACACAACTCTCATCACACAACTCTCAACACACAACTCTCATCACACAACACTCATCACACAACTCTCATCACACAACTCTCATCACACAACTCTCATCACACAACTCTCATCACACAACTCTCATCACACAACTCTCATCACACAACACACAACTCTCAACACACAACTCTCATCACACAACACACAACTCTCATCACACAACTCTCATCACACAACTCTCATCACACAACACACAACTCTCATCACACAACTCTCAACACACAACTCTCATCACACAACACTCATCACACAACTCTCATCACACAACTCTCAACACACAACTCTCATCACACAACACACAACACTCATCACACAACTCTCAATACACAACTCTCAATACACAACTCTCATCACACAACTCTCAACACACAACTCTCATCACACAACTCTCATCACACAACACACAACTCTCATCACACAACTCTCATCACACAACTCTCATCACACAACACACAACTCTCATCACACAACTCTCAACACACAACTCTCATCACACAACACTCATCACACAACTCTCATCACACAACACACAACTCTCAACACACAACTCTCATCACACAACACACAACACTCATCACACAACTCTCAATACACAACTCTCAATACACAACTCTCATCACACAACTCTCAACACACAACTCTCATCACACAACACTCATCACACAACTCTCATCACACAACACACAACTCTCAACACACAACTCTCATCACACAACACACAACACTCATCACACAACTCTCATCACACAACTCTCAATACAAAACACTCATCACACAACTCTCATCACAAAACTCTCAACGCACAACTCTCATCGCACAACTCTCATCACACAACTCTCAACACACAACTCTCATCACACAACACTCATCACACAACTCTCATCACACAACACACAACTCTTAACACACAACTCTCATCACACAACACACAACTCTCATCACACAACACACAACTCTCATCACACAACTCTCAACACACAACTCTCATCACACAACACTCATCACACAACTCTCATCACACAACACACAACTCTTAACACACAACTCTCATCACACAACACACAACTCTCATCACACAACACACAACACTCATCACACAACTCTCAATACACAACTCTCAATACACAACACTCATCAAACAACTCTCATCACACAACTCTCAATACAAAACACTCATCACACAACTCTCATCACAAAACTCTCAACGCACAACTCTCATCGCACAACTCTCATCACACAACACACAACTCTCAACACACAACTCTCATCACACAACTCTCATCACACAACACACAACTCTCAACACACAACTCTCATCACACAACTCTCATCACACAACACACAACTCTCAACACACAACACTCATCACACAACTCTCAACACAAAACTCTCAACACAAAACTCTCATCACACAACACTCATCACACAACTCTCAACACAAAACTCTCAACACACAACTCTCATCACACAACTCTCATCACACAACTCTCATCACACAACACTCATCACACAACACTCATCACACAACACTCATCACACAACACACAACTCTCATCACACAACTCTCATCACACAACACACAACTCTCAACACACAACTCTCATCACACAACTCTCATCACACAACTCTAATCACACAACTCTCAACACACAACTCTCATCACACAACTCTCAACACAAAACTCTCAACACACAACTCTCAGCACACAACTCTCATCAAACAACTCTAATCACACAACTCTTAACACACAACTCTTAACACACAACTCTCATCACACAACTCTAATCACACAACTCTTAACACACAACTCTAATCACACAACTCTTAACACACAACTCTTAACACACAACTCTCATCACACAACTCTCATCACACAACTCTAATCACACAACTCTTAACACACAACTCTAATCACATAACTCTTAACACACAACTCTAATCACACAACTCTTAACACACAACTCTCATCACACAACTCTAATCACACAACTCGAATCACACAACTCTCATCACACAACACACAACTCTCAACACACAACTCTCATCAAACAACTCTAATCACACAACTCTCATCACACAACACACAACTCTCACCACACAACACACAACTCTCAACACACAACTCTTAACACACAACTCTCATCACACAACTCTCATCACACAACTCTAAACACACAACTCTCAACACACAACTCTAATCACACAACACTCATCACACAACTCTCATCACACAACTCTTAACACACAACTCTCATTACACAACTCTAATCACACAACTCTAATCACACAACTCTAATCACACAACTCTTAACACACAACTCTTAACACACAACTCTAATCACACAACTCTTAACACACAACTCTTAACACACAACTCTCATCACACAACTCTAATCACACAAATCTTAACACACAACTCTTAACACACAACTCTAATCACACAACTCTTAACACACAACTCAAATCACATAACTCTTAACACACAACTCTAATCACACAACTCTTAACACACAACTCTCATTACACAACTCTAATCACACAACTCTCAACACACAACTCTCAACACACAACTCTCATCACACAACTCTCATCAAACAACTCTAATCACACAACTCTAATCACACAACTCTTAACACACAACTCTTAACACACAACTCTAATCACACAACTCTTAACACACAACTCTTAACACACAACTCTCATCACACAACTCTAATCACACAACTCTTAACACACAACTCTCAACACACAACTCTCAACACACAACTCTGAACACACAACTCTCAACACACAACTCTAATCACACAACTCTCAACACACAACTCTCATCACACAACTCTAATCACACAACTCTTAACACACAACTCTAATCACACAACTCTTAACACACAACTCTAATCACACAACTCTAATCACACAACTCTAATCACACAACTCTAATCACACAACTCTTAACACACAACTCTTAACACACAACTCTTAACACACAACTCTAATCACACAACTCTC
>CM065660.1:3685530-3716747 GCA_033220385.1 Triplophysa yarkandensis
TTTGTGACATTCTCTCTTTACAGCCAGTGTAGTTCACATTTAACATCAGTATATCTGGTTTTATTGCATTATCAGATGTGTGCAGATAACAATGCCATCTGAAGACACACAAATCATATTTCTAATGACGTTACAAACGAAAAGTAAAATGACAGAACCGTGTCTGAATTCTCCAAGCGTTCCCCACAACAGGAGTGCTTACAGTCATCGTATGAAAACGCCCATCCACAACAAAGTGAGAGAACCTTTTTCCCAACACAAAGAACAAAAAATTCTCCAGAACAGCTTTATGACATCATCACTTTCCAGCATTACGATAGGATTGATTGATAACTGGGGCTGTGATGTCAGAGAAGGTGGGAATTGTGGGAGGTTTCAGTGAAGCTTATATTCAAGACACACACACAAACGCGCGTGCACGCACGCACACATTCACTTTAACACAAATAAAATCACACACACGAGGGGGACCTGCTCACTGTAGTGTGATGTAACTGACATGAGTGCTGAGTGAATCCCTCCAGCACATCAGTGACATGACGGTCCTGCCCATATGTTCTTTACCTGCTGGTGTCCATCACATCATCCTTAAAGTTCTCACAGTGCTCCATCACTTTACTGGAGAAGAAACACATTTATCAGTCCATTATATGTGCGGTGGTGCGCAGATGTGTGTATATGTGTGTTACCTTGCCATGTCCTTGGTGTCTTGGTGAGAAGAATCCAGCTCTAGGACTTTCTGCAGGAGAGCGATGCCACCTTCTTTAATCAACAGAGGGCAGTATTTGCCCGCTACAGGACCGAAGAATGAGAGACATATACACACACTGATTGATATTTCTATAGAAAATGGCAATAAAGCATCATAGATTTTCTCATTATTATAAGATTAGGCTGTTGCGTTTGTCTCTCATTATGAGTATGTGTTACACTTCACATTTACCACTAAAAAAATAAAAATTACATTTTAATTTGATGATCAATTTTAACCTAATTAAAATGTTGTCCTGCAAAGCACGACGTTTTTAATATTAAAACTTTGAACCTTAAAAATTACACTTTGTATTTTCTTTTTCAGGTATGTTTGTATAATTATTTATATTTCCCTTTGATTTGAGCTGAAAACCGAACAGTTTTTTGGTTAAAAGTATCATGATACTCACGATAAACAGACACCAGGTTAAACAGAGCCCACGTGGCCCAATGCTGACTAACTAGAGCTCCACTTTGTGGGAGAAGACGCAGAATGGGCTCAAATGACCTGTGACAGAGACAAACAGATGAGATGTTTACACGAATATTTCAGAACACAATAGCTGAGATGTGTCTCATGTGTTTCGCACCTGTAATTGATGTTCCGTCGTGAGGTGACGTCCCAGCTCTGAATGGCCGCCCACATTTTGTCCATGACATGTGACCTTGTGGGTTCCTCCATGGTCCAGACTTCCGGCCCGTCAAACATGATGTGTGATAGAACTCCACAGGCATTATACGACACTTCAATGCCATCCGCTTTACTGTCCAGCAGGTCACTGCGATGAAAAGATTAACATCTGAATCAGTGTGCAAACCCAGGAAATCATGTATGTGTGTTGATGCGATTCACACCTAAAGACTGAGATAAATTGTTTGGTGAGGAGCTGAGGCCGGAGCACTTTCACTTCAGCTACATTACCCAACAGTCCCAGCATGTTACGATGAAGCTCCTGCTTATCAGGAAACTCCTGCAGAAACGAAACCCTTCAGACAGGATTCAACACTCGTTGTGTTTCAAACAAAAATAACAATATTAACGGATGTCACAACAGATGACTCAAACACTAGCTTAAGTACACTGGATTGTGCCTACCACAGAATAACCCAATGTGTTATCTGCTTGGGTATAAATGTAGTTAAACAGCTGCTAATTAACACAAAACCAACACTGCCAGTGACGAACAAACCTTCAGACAATCCAGAAAGAGATTCATTCCATTACAGTCCAGGAACATCTGACAGTTATCTGGTGTCTCGTCTGTGATATTCCACAGAGCACTCCATGAGAACTCCATCACCTGGTCACACTATCACACACACATAACATTCATCAACTGCCATCAATAATCACAATTAGGTTGTGTGTGAGTCACTTACCATTCTATCCTGAAGTCTCTTCTGTATCAGATTCAACATCGTCTGTTACACACACAAACGCACACACATTATTACAAAGAAACAGTGCAGATATATCGCAAATGAACAGTGTCACATCTTCAGACATGTTTCTCCTGCCTTAACAAATCCCATCTTGCCGACGGCTTCTTTGTGGTCATTGTCGACCTGACAGACCAGCGCATTGCACAGATGTACGGCGATGCGCTGGATGGATTCATCCTGACGTGGAGGCTCCAGAATCTTTAAAAGCAGCAGATTCACCCTGTGATACTGAAACTCCAGCTCTTCTGGAATACTGAAGTTACACAACGTCAGGCAACAATTCCTCTGAACCTGCACGCACATACACATAACTCAATAGAAACATTCCCAATGACTGCTGTACATTTTGGCACTGACATATTCCTTCAATATGTCTGTGGTACTCACCGTGACCTCCTGATACTGTTCCATGCCATTGAGTACCACCTGTATGACCTCCCTGCGCAGACAGACGCTCTGGTCATTGCGGTACTCCGTGTTAGTGAGGTAAAAGAGTGCAGCGCTTCCGGTCACCTGAATGCTTTTGTCATATTTATGAGTCTTCAGGGCTGTAATAACCAACTGCACAAATACAAAGTCCGTGAACACCCCATTTCACAGCAGACATTCCTTCAACACACTATAATAACCTTACCTTCAGGGCTCTGAGCAGCTGACTGCAGTGCTGGATTCTGGCAATGTCAAACAGCTGATTAATAGCTCGATGAGCGAGTTCTGGTCTCTGATCGGTGTAAACTTCGATTGCGTTCAGAATCTGATCTTCATTCTTAGAGCCGGTCACCTGCTTACACACATACAATCAGAATGCTGGACATCATCAGCATAAAGAGCAACTCTACAAATAAATGGTGTTTATAGCACATTGTCATCCCAAATATAATGGGGGGGTAAAAACACTCTCACTCCGTGGATCTGCCTTGCTCAAGGGACTCATCTCAGTCGTGGTATTCCCACCGGTTCCGAGTCTCGAACCAGCAACCTTCAGATCACTTGTCCAAGACACGAACCACCAGGCCACGACTGCTTGAGTAAGACATCTTACCTCTGTTTACTCTACAGTGATAGATGTACCCTGTATAATACTTGTTTATCACTTTGGGTAAAAGTGTCTGCCAAATGAATAAATGTAAATGTAAATCTAACAGGTTTTTTTCTTGCCTTGTGTAACTTGGTGCCCCTTTATAACACCTTTTGTTTTCTTTGCTTTTATCAAATTCAATCGTCTCCTTAATTCTTTGTTAGTCGCTTTGGATAAAAGCGTCTGCTAAATGGCTACATGTATATGTATGTTTACATTGTTGCACTTGTGTTGTATAAGCTCATTTGTAAGTCACTTTTAATAAACATGTCTGTTAAATGACTAAATGTAAATGTGTGCAGAACCTTGTAAGCAGGTATGTGTGTGACGCTGCAGAGGGTCGTGTTGTACAGTCCTAGAAACTGCAGTGGTCTCTTCAGATCTCGAAGAGGGAATATGCTGCTCTTATTTGGTTCAATGCTGAAAAACACAAAGGATACAAACAGATAAACACCCCAATGAAACAAGCGCCACCAAACGCATGATGTGGCATAAGAGGCGATGTCTTCACCTCGGACGGCCCACCGCGTCCTCAAGCGCAGAAACTGTGCAGTTGTCCAGCATGGTGTGACCAGATATGTCCAGAGAAACAAGATTGACCAAACCTTGTACCAGTGTGCTTAAGATCTTCCCCGTCATCTTAAACTTTGATGTCCTCTGGTTCTCTCTGGAGATATCTAGGTGTCTGCAGACAACGAAACACAAACAAAAACTGATCACAAACTGTGCAAGACAAAGAGAATTACTGAATGCTATTGTAATATCTTTTCTATTTGTAGTAATTTACAAATGTATTTCTTTATTTTTTATTTAAAAATGGTGGTCAGTCACATTCTCATCCTACAGAAACAGTAAGACATCAAGACTGTCACCTAAGCATGCAGAAGTTCATGAGTGTGTGGATAAGTTCCTCGCTCAACTCCACATTATATAGCACTAGAGACGTCAGACGCTCCTTCCATTGCGCGAGGAATGCCGGACGGGGCAGACGGACACCCGACAAGTCCAAAGAGGTAAGGGCGGGCAGCGGCCTCAGAAGCGTCTCAACATCCACCAAGCCGGGCAGACCACCCAAATTCAGCAGCCTCAGACGGTTGAAGCCCTGAAAGCTAAAGTCCGAGTCCACCGTGTGAGTTTCCAGACGGTCATCTAGATCGTCGTCGTCTTCGTCATCATCCTCTGCAAATGCCAGCGGCGCTCCGGCCTTCCTGAAGATGATGTTAGAGCAACCAAACAGACTGAGGGACATCAGTGAGTGTCTAAAGCTCTGCAGGGCTCGGAGACTTCGTGCCGTCAGACGGTTACAGTAAGTCAGATGAAGCTCCATCAAATCCTGCAAGTGCAGCAGCACAGATATAAACATCAGCATGACATCTTTAGTTCAACTCAATCAAAACCCTCCAAAGGGCTGCTCCAGTTACATGTGTTCCTTCTGTTGTGTGTGTTGACTAAGAGAAAACGACAGCAGAGGTTCACTTAAATGTAAGAGATAAGTTTTGTTCTGATTAGGACTCCATGAATAATGTCCTTGTTTCAAATCAGATAACCATAAAACATGTTACATTACATTTGTTAAAAACAAAGCAAAATACACAGAATACACAGACAGACACAAAAATCAAAAGCAAGGAAACACAAGTAATACATTCAACAGGCTGTAAGGATTTATACAGTGAGGTCAATAAGTATCGGACCACCTTGCAAGTTCTCCTACTTTGAAATTAGGAAGGCGTCTGGAATTTTCAGCATAGGTACATTTCCATTGTGAAAGGCAGAATCCAACAAAAAATCTGGAAATCACATTGTATGATATTTAAACAATTTATGTGTTAATTACTGTCATTTAAGTATTTGATCACTTGTTTATCAGTAAGATTTTTGACCTCAAAGACCTCTTATTTTGCTTTTTAATAGTCCAGCTACACTCTGCTCATGATTCTAAATTATGTCCCTAAAACTGGGGTTCCACAGAAGATCTCTCCTCGTGGGGTATCAATGAGGCTAAGACTGATGAAGAATCAGCCCAGAGCTAAACTGGTGGAGCTGGTCAATGCCATAAAGAGAGCTGGTTTCCAAGGCTACTATCAGTAAAACATAAAGACTTCCTGGTTTAAAATCATGCATCGCACATTCCCTGCTTAAGTCAGCCCATGTCAAGGCCCGTCTAAAGTTTGTCAGGGACCATTTGCATGATCTAGAAGAGCCATGGAAGAAAGACCTGTGGTCAGATGATACCAGAGTACAACTTTTTGCTCTTAACTCCATACACTGTGTTTGGAGGAAGAAGAATGATGAGTATGATCCCAATAATATCAAACCTACAGTACAGCACAAGTGTGGAAGCATTATGATCTGGGGCTGCTTTTCTGTACAGGGGACAGGACGACTGCACTGTGTTAAGGAGAGGATCAAGGGGTCATGTATTGTGAAATATTGGGCACAAACCTCCTTCCCTCAGCAGGAACATTAAAGATGGTTCATGGCTGGGTCTTCCAACATGACAATGACCCAAGCAAACAGCCAAGAAAACCAAGGAAAGCTACGCAAAAACCGCATATCTATTAATAATCTTTGGAGGGAGCTGTATGCAATAAATAACTCTTCATCAGACTTTCGTATAAAGCACCGTAATAATTTGTAATTTGCAGATTTCCTATAGCAGTGTAGTTGTGTGCAATACTCAGACATTCACATATAGCACATTATAACTTTTAACTTTTATATTTGTAAAACATCAGTATATACCCTATTTCTTCCGTAGCTCTTCTGTAACATTGCATTTCCAGCACTGTGTTCAACTTACATATTTATTTTTATTATGTTACTTGTCTTGTAACTAACATTGTGTACTGGAAGCTTCTGTAACTTAAACAAAGTCCTTGTGTGTGCAAGCACACCTGACAATAAAGCGTCTTCTAATTCTGATTCTGAAAGTTCGTGTTGCTCAGCCAGAGCCCTGAAACCTAACAGATCTAGAGAAGATCTGTATAGAGGAGTGGACCAATATCCACATTTACATTTACATTTAGTCATTTAGCAGACGCTTTTATCCACAGCGATTTACAATAGTCGAGGAGACAATGAAGCGGTAAATAGCCGATACAACAATAGGTGAACAAGTGCTACAACAATGTTACCAAGTTACACAGAGAGAGAAGTTATAAAAAGTATATATATCCCTCCTATTGTGTGTGCAAACCTGGTGAAGAACTCCAGGAACTGTTTGACCTCTGTTATTGTTAACAAAGGCTTCTGTACCAAATATTATTTTTTCTGATTCAAGTGATTAAATACTTATTTGACAGAGTAATTTACAAAAAAAAAAAAAAAATGTTTAAAAAATCAAAGTCTGATTTCCGATGTTTCTTTTTAGATTCTGTCTATCACAGTGGAAATGCACCTATCGTCAACTTGCAAAACCACAGGGTGATCAAATACTTATTTACCTCCGTGTGTATATATATATTGTCAGTAATAAGTGCAGTTAAAACTGATGTTAGCATATAAAGCAATAAAGTTTGGTTCAGCACATTTTACGTTTCACTGAGAGTTCAAGCAGTTAAGTTTTAAACAATTACACTTCAAGGAACAGAATTACTGACGTCATGCAGCAATTACACAATAATGTGATAGACTACTGCTCTGGTTGTGTGTGTGTGTGTGTGTGTGTGTGTTCACTTACTTTGTGTGTGCACTGGGATGGGTTAAATGCAGTGCACAAATTCCAGGTATGGAACACAATACTTGGCCACACGTTCCAACAGTTTCACTTAGATGTATTATGCAGGGTGAAGACAGTTTGTTTTGCATTTCTGTCATCTGTGATTTCTGTTACTTTATTATGTTATGATCATTTATTACATGTTTACAGGGACAGAAATGCAAACCAAATGATTATAATATACTAGTGGTAATGGGGTATAAAGAATGTGTCAATCAATTCAAAAATCACCTTACTTTATCATAACATGTATGTCGGGCCTAGAGTCCTTTGACTATCACTATCACAATTTTGGTAAAAAACACACACAATTAGATTGTGAAGAAATTCAGAAACATTATTTACTCTTAACTGCTATATTTGGGTCAGACAAGATTTTATTTGTCCAAGAGAAGAGAAAGTGAAACTACGTCTTGATTGAAGCTGAATGTGATAGTACAAATTCAGTTCTGTCTGTGGATCTGTGGATTCTTCTCACCTGT
This sequence comes from Triplophysa yarkandensis, assembly GCA_033220385.1. Classification (NCBI taxonomy): domain Eukaryota; kingdom Metazoa; phylum Chordata; class Actinopteri; order Cypriniformes; family Nemacheilidae; genus Triplophysa; species Triplophysa yarkandensis. The sequence goes on from CM065660.1 coordinate 3,693,008, forward strand.
TTCCCTATGGCGCTTCCAGGTCTCGGTCCCGAACAAAATCTTCTCTGAGCTGCAGTCGAGTGAGTCTGGTGCTGCGTGGGTCACCAAAGAGCTGGAAGAAGCCGTCCTGCGGCTCATACTCACTGTCTGTGTGGACCAGATCCATGTACCTGTCAATCAGAAACATCACATTTCAGGAGAGCTCCGCGGCTTTGAGGTAACACGTGTGCAGCCGTTCTCTGTACGTACACGTTCACCAGTTTATCACAGATCTCACTGGGCAGAAAGACATCAGGACGCAGACACAGTCTGTTCCGCTCTCCTGTATAACACATGGTTCTGCGCAGGTTCTTCAGACAGAACACCGTACACAGACTCATCAGGCTGTTGGGATCATCGCCTACTTTAGTCGCCATGACGACGTCTCTGTCAGTCTTAAGGATCTATCAAAGAGCAAAGAAGAAGAATGTGTGATCTCATACAGATGACATTGAGAGAGAGAGAGACCAGAGAGAGAGAGAGAGAGACCAGAGAGAGAGAGAGAGACCAGAGAGAGAGAGAGAGACCAGAGAGAGAGAGAGAGAGAGAGAGAGAGACAGAGAGAGAGAGAGAGAGACCAGAGAGAGAGAGACCAGAGAGAGAGAGAGACCAGAGAGAGAGAGACCAGAGAGAGAGAGCGAGAGAGAGAGAGAGACCAGAGAGAGAGACAAGAGAGAGAGACCAGAGAGAGAGAGAGACCAGAGAGAGAGAGAGAGAGAGACCAGAGAGAGAGAGAGAGACCAGAGAGAGAGAGAGAGACCAGAGAGAGAGACCAGAGAGAGAGACCAGAGAGAGAGAGAGAGACCAGAGAGAGAGAGAGACCAGAGAGAGAGAGAGAGAGACCAGAGAGAGACCAGAGAGAGAGAGAGAGAGAGAGAGAGACCAGAGAGAGAGACCAGAGAGAGAGACCAGAGAGAGAGACCAGAGAGAGAGAGAGAGAGACCAGAGAGAGAGAGAGAGAGAGAGAGAGAGAGAGAGAGAGAGAGAGACCAGAGAGAGAGACCAGAGAGAGAGAGACCAGAGAGAGAGACCAGAGAGAGAGAGAGAGACCAGAGAGAGAGAGAGAGAGAGAGAGAGAGAGAGACCAGAGAGAGAGAGAGACCAGAGAGAGAGAGACCAGAGAGAGAGAGAGAGACCAGAGAGAGAGAGACCAGAGAGAGAGAGAGAGACCAGAGAGAGAGAGAGACCAGAGAGAGAGAGAGACCAGAGAGAGAGGAGAGAGAGAGAGAGAGACCAGAGAGAGAGAGAGAGACAGAGAGAGAGAGAGAGAGAGAGAGACCAGAGAGAGAGAGAGAGAGACCAGAGAGAGAGAGAGAGCCAGAGAGAGAGAGAGAGAGAGAGAGAGAGAGAGAGAGACCAGAGAGAGAGAGCAGAGAGACCAGAGAGAGAGAGAGAGACCAGAGAGAGAGAGAGAGAGAGAGAGAGAGAGAGAGAGAGAGAGAGACCAGAGAGAGAGAGAGAGAGAGAGAGAGAGAGAGAGAGAGAGAGAGACCAGAGAGACAGAGAGAGAGAGAGAGAGAGAGACCAGAGAGAGAGAGACCAGAGAGAGAGAGAGAGACCAGAGAGAGAGAGAGGAGAGAGAGAGAGAGAGAGACCAGAGAGAGAGAGAGAGAGAGACCAGAGAGAGAGAGAGAGACCAGAGAGAGAGAGAGAGAGAGAGAGAGAGAGAGAGAGAGAGAGGACCAGAGAGAGAGAGAGAGAGAGAGAGAGAGAGAGACCAGAGAGAGAGAGAGAGTGAGATCTCTTGCACCTGTTTAACAACAAACAAACAAACAAACAAACAAACAAACAAACAAACAAACAAACAAACAAACAAACAAGAAGAAAGAAAGAAAGAAAGAAAGAAGAAAGCAACATGTGTATAGATGAAAGCTGTGTTCGTCTGTTGCTCGTGTTATCTCGTCTTGAGAGATCTCGTGTGACTGACAGATTGTCTTGAGATGAGTTTGGTCTTAACGCTTATTATTGATTGACAGCTGCATGACGCGCGTCTCTCACCTGACGCGTCGCGTCGCTCCTGACGCGCGCACACAAGCTGACGCGTCGCGTGAGTCACAAGAATAACACAAACATGAACACAACGTTGTGTTGATCTCCGCTGTGTGATGTCAACAAATCCACTCACACTTCCGGGTCACTGCCCACAGGACACGATCACTTCCGGTGTTACGAGCACAGTCTCACGGCTAAACAAATATTATTGATTAAGTTTTTATTTAATTATTACTTATTTAATTTCTCACGTTATTGTTTTACTAATTATAATGTAAGTGTAAACACAGGCTTGATCTGTAACCTGCTTTTGCATTTGTTTGGTAAATACGAAGAGTTATACATAAGGGCGGATTCATCACTAGATATATATATAAAGGAAAATAAATAAAAATATAAGTGAAATAAAATATTTAATTGTTTGTGTTAAACGCGGAACTAATGTGTGTGTGCTGCGCAGTTTCCGGTCGAGCTGTTTTTCATGGAGCACGTGACTGTAGCGGTAAAACATGTCGAGTTCGTACAGAAACAGGTAAAACTCTCCTGAAACACATGTTTATTATTATTATTAAAGTTAGTATTATTGTTATTATTATTATTGTCACACTTTAGTATCATCACATTTTATTATTATTATTTTTTATAATTATTATTATTATGATCATGACACTTTATTATTATTATTATTATAATCATGACACTTTATTATTATTATTATAGTTATTATTATTGTTATTATAATCATGACACTTTATTATTATTATTATTATCATCACACTTTATTCACAGCTGAAATGATCTTTGGATAAAAGCGTCTGCTAAATGACTAAATGTAAATGTAAATGTTAGTCGTTCAGTTTTGTGTTCTGATGGTTATTGATCTGTGATCAGAAGGTTGTGTCAGCAGATAATAACTCAAGTGTTCTTCAAGACATCTTACATCTGTTTACTCTACACTGATATAAATATATACTGTAAGATACTCTATAATACTGTATAATACTGTGTAATACTCTATAATACTGTATGATACTGTATAATACTCTATAATACTGTATAATACTGTATGATACTGTAAGATACTGTATGATACTCTATAATACTGTGTAATACTGTAAGATACTCTATAATACTGTATAATACTGTACAATACTGTATAATACTGTATGATACTCTATAATACTGTATAATACTGTATGATACTGTAAGATACTCTATAATACTGTATAATACTGTATAATACTGTAAGATACTCTATAATACTGTATAATACTGTACAATACTGTATAATACTGTATGATACTCTATAACACTGTATAATACTGTAAGATACTGTATAATACTGTAAGATACTGTATAATACTGTAAGATACTGTATAATACTGTATGATACTCTATAACACTGTATAATACTGTAAGATACTGTATAATACTGTAAGATACTGTATAATACTGTATGATACTGTATAATACTCTATAATACTGTATAACACTGTATAATACTGTATAACACTCTATAATACTGTATAATACTGTAAGATACTGTATAATACTGTATAATACTGTAAGATACTGTATAATACTGCAAGATACTGTATAATACTGTATAATACTCTATAATACTCTATAATACTGTATAACACTCTATAATACTGTATAACACTCTATAATACTGTAAGATACTGTATAATACTCTATAATACTGTATAATACTGTAAGATACTGTATAATACTGTAAGATACTGTGTAATATTGTAAGATACTATATAATACTGTATAATACTCTATAATACTCTATAATACTCTATAATACTGTATAATACTCTATAATACCGTATAATACTCTATAATACCGTATAATACTCTATAATACCGTATAGTACTCTATAATACTGTATAATACTGTATAATACTGTATAATACTGTAAGATGCTGTATAATACTGTAAGATACTGTAAGATACTCTATAATACTGTATAATACTCTATAATACTGTATAATACTGTAAGATGCTGTATAATACTGTAAGATACTGTATAATACTGTATAATACTGTAAGATACTCTATAATACTGTATAATACTCTATAATACTGTATAATACTCTTTAATACTGTATAATACTCTATAATACTGTATAATACTGTAAGATGCTGTATAATACTGTAAGATACTGTATAATACTGTAAGATACTGTATAATACTATATAATGCTGTATAATACTGTAGGATACTGTATAATACTGTATAATACTCTATAATACTGTATAATACTGTATAATACTGTATAATACTGTAAGATGCTGTATAATACTGTAAGATACTGTATAATACTGTAAGATACTGTATAATACTATATAATGCTGTATAATACTGTAAGATACTGTATAATACTGTAAGATACTGTAAGATACTGTAAGATACTGTATGATACTGTATAATACTGTATGATACTGTATGATACTGTAAGATACTGTATAATACTGTAAGATACTGTATGATACTGTAAGATACTGTATAATACTGTAAGATACTGTATAATACTGTATGATACTGTATAATACTGTATAATACTGTAAGATACTGTATAATACTGTATGATACTGTATGATACTGTATAATACTGTATAATACTGTATGATACCGTATAATACTGTATGATACTGTAAGATACTGTAAGATACTGTATAATACTGTATAATTCTGTAAGATACTGTATAATACTGTAAGATACTGCATAATACTGTATAATACTGTAAGATACTGTATAATACTGTATAATACTGTAAGATACTGCATAATACTGTAAGATACTGTATAATACTGTATAATACTGTAAGATACTGTATAATACTGTAAGATACTGTATAATATTGTAAGATACTGTATAATATTGTAAGATACTGTATAATATTGTAAGATACTGTAAGATACTGTATGATACTGTAAGATACTGTATGATACTGTAAGATACTGTAAGATACTGTATGATACTGTAAGATACTGTATGATACTGTAAGATACTGCATAATACTGTATAATACTGTAAGATACTGTATAATACTGTATGATACTGTAAGATACTGCATAATACTGTATAATACTGTAAGATACTGTATAATACTGTATAATACTGTATAATACTGTAGGATACTGTATAATACTGTAAGATACTGTAAGATACTGTATTATACTGTATGATACTGTATTATACTGTATAATACTGTATTATACTGTATAATACTGTAAGATACTGTAAGATACTGTATAATACTGTATTATACTGTATTATACTGTATAATATTGTAAGATACTGTAAGATACTGTATAATACTGTATTATACTGTATGATACTGTATTATACTGTATTATACTGTATAATACTGTAAGATACTGTATAATACTGTATAATACTGTAAGATACTGTAAGATACTGTATAATACTGTAAGATACTGTAAGATACTGTAAGATACTGTATGATACTGTATGATACTGTAAGATACCGTATGATACTGTATGATACTGTATGATACTGTAAGATACCGTATGATACTGTAAGATACTGTATGATACTGTAAGATACTGTATGATACTGTAAGATACTGTATGATACTGTAAGATACTGTATAATACTGTATGATACTGTATGATACTGTAAGATACTGTAAGATACTGTAAGATACTGTATAGTACTGTAAGATACTGTATAATACTGTAAGATACTGTATAATACTGTAAGATACTGTAAGATACTGTAAGATACTGTATGATACTGTAAGATACTGTAAGATACTGTAAGATACTGTATAATACTGTAAGATACTGTAAGATACTTTGTATTTAAGTTTCTGCCCAATAAATAAATGTAAATGTTTAGTTTTTAGGGGTAAACACAATACTGGAGAGGTTTTCTGCTATATAAAATAAATCAGTTAGATTTGTCTGTTTAAGTCGATGTGAATTAAGACGTTGAGCGACAATATGTGCCAAAGTTTAAAGATGTTAACCCACTGAAGAAGACTTATTTGTGTTATATAATTATATCAATAAAAGGTTTTTCTTCATCAGATGTCCTGAGAGAATGAGCAGCTGTCATGTAACTCTGTGTCATGTGATCACTTCATGTTGTCTTACAGGAATCTGAAATCTGATACATTTTCTTTCTGTTTGGAATAAAATCTGGATCCTCTCTCTTGTGTTTCAGAATTCAGGAGTTCAAGGCAGCCCTGAGCGAGCAGGAGATTCACTTTCAGTCTTTACGTCAACTCTGTTTTAGTGGTATGCTGTGTTTACAGACTTATCTTAATATCTAAGCTCTCTCTGTTTCAAGATTATATAACGTAAGTGGACAACAATATTATACTCTTTGTGTTTTCTCTCTGTCCTCGTCTCTCAGGGATTCCGTGTGAAAGCGGCATTCGTTCCTTGTGTTGGAAGGTAAGTGGGTTTGTGTCTCGTGACATTTGTCATTCTGTCGGTATAACTGAAAAATTAGAATCCATTGAATCCATCCCACACAATGTTTTCATCTTAATACCTTTGAATTTCTCTCAGATTCTGCTGAATTATCTGCCACTGGATCAGACGTTATGGGACTCTTTTCTGAAAAAACAGAGGTCAACACACACTGCTGTTAATTACTTCTCACACACATTTAAATAAACACAAGATATGTTGAAAGCGATTCTGCTGACACGCTGTAATGTGATTGGTCAGGGATGTGTACACTCAGTTTCTGAAAGAGATGATCATTCAGCCGGGGATCGCCAAGGCCAATCTGGGTGTTTCTCGCGAGGACGTGACGCTGGAAGATCATGTGAGTGTCAGCAACGTGACTGTCAAAGGTTCATGTGGAGTTGTGTGTTATTCCTGCTGTGATTCTCTTATGTGTTCAGCCTCTGAATCCAAACCCAGACAGCCGGTGGAACACATATTTCAAAGACAATGAAGTTCTGCTGCAGATCGACAAGGATGTCAGGTGCTTCATCAATCACATCTCAGCTGATCCCCCTCTGCGGGGATAAATATTGACGTGTGTGTGTGTGTGTGTGCCTGTTGTCTTTAGACGGCTCTATCCAGACATGGCATTCTTCCAGCGACCCACTGACTTTCCCTGCCAACTCATCCTGGACCCTCAGAATGAGTATGAGACGTTACGCCGGCGTGTTGAACAGACAACTCTGAAAGCTCAAACCGTCAACCGCAACCGCAGTGGTGTCACTAATGTGAGTGTGTTTATGCATGTGTTTTCTGAGTTAATGCACATGTGTGTGTTTCACTATGGGTTTGTGTGAGCTCTCTATACTCTGAGCAGTGCTGCAATGGTAAAGCTCAGGAGAGTAACTGCATTTGTTCCTCTGCCTGTTGTCTATCGCTGGTAATGCTTTTGAAAAGCGTTGTGCTTTTTATAGACTTGTTTATCCAAAATGAAACTTCACATCAGAGCAGGATGTTCTCCTGGTCCAGGATTTGTGTTCTCTTGTCGTGTAGATAACTCTAATATTTGTATGTATGTTTTAAAGACATTTTCCTTGTTAAAGTAATAGTTCATCCAAAAAATTTAATTCACTAATAATTTATTTCACTCATGTTGTTTTAAACTTCTGTGTGATTCCTCTTCAGTGGAACAGAAGGAAATATATTTTGAGAAATGTCATAGTGGAAGTCAGTCGGGTTCATTATTGTTAGATTATCAACATTCTTCAAAATATTTTCATTTGTGTTCTGAAGAAGGAGACGTTTGTACTAAAGAATGCAGAAATTATTGTAGCTGTAACAGAATCTTTGTGATTTCGGGACACTCATGGTTATTTTCTGTTGTCTTTAAGGTGAGTTCTCCGGGGAAAGCTCTAAACTTGTATCCCTCCAACGAGTATGAGGTTTTACCGAAAGGCTGTGAAGCTCACTGGGAGGTGGTGGAACGGATTCTCTTCATTTACGCTAAACTGAACCCGGGCATCGCTTATGTCCAGGGCATGAACGAGATCGTGGGACCGATATATTACACCTTCGCGACAGACCCAAACAGTCAGTGGAAAGGTAAAGTGATTTCCTGCTTTCAGCTCAAGAGTTCACGTGAGGAAACTGTCACAAAACGCGTGTTCATTCTGCTCTCGTAGAACATGCGGAGGCCGACACATTCTTCTGCTTCACCAATCTAATGTCTGAGAACAGAGATAATTTCATTAAGAGTCTGGACGACTCGCAGTGCGGCATCACGTTCAAGATGGAGAGCGTGTTTACCAGACTAAAGGAGAAAGACACAGAGCTCTACATGAAACTGGTGAAGAGCAAAAGCACGCTGCAATTCACACGTGTGTGTTTTAATTCTGTCTCGTGCCCTCAACTTCTGTCTGTCTGTCTATCAGCAAGAGCAGAACATCAAGCCTCAGTATTTCACCTTCCGCTGGTTGACGCTGTTGCTTTCTCAAGAGTTTTTACTGCCAGACGTCATCAGGATTTGGGATTCACTGTTCTCAGATCAGGAACGGTTTGAGTTTCTCATCCCCGTCTGCTGTGCCATGCTGATGTATGTTTGCCGTCAATCATCTGAGCCATATCAACGTCACCTTCATTTTAGTCCTGTTGATTCTCTGTTTCCGCTTGTTTTTGCAGACTGATTCGGGATCAGTTGCTGTCTGGAGACTTTACAGTTAACATGAGATTATTGCAGGTAACACACATGCACACGCACATGCTCGCTTACAGTAGTACCATGAGCTCTTCATGACTGTGTTTTTTGTTAATGTAGGATTATCCCATCTCTGATGTTCACACCATACTCGCTAAAGCTAAAGAGCTCCAGGATGGCTCATAGTGACCAGAGGAATTGCTAGCCGAGACGACAGCGACATCATCGGTTGCCTTTGTATGATTGAGTGTTTGAATCCTGCCATCTCTCAGGTGGACGTGTGTGGGCTGTGAGGTGTTTACCGTTGCAGTGAACTATTTTCAAGAGCAACACACAGAATGATATAAAACGTACACAAACACCAGAAACCTCTGAAAACACTCCAAACTGTCCAAATGATAAATCACTGCTTTAGAGTTTGATTTGATCTTATACTCCTGTATTTAAATCTGCCATTGTTTACTGCTTTTATTGTCTGACTGATTGGTTCTGATTCATTGAATCTTTTGACTTTAATAAATGAACAGAAATCTTCAGTAGAGTTTATGGATAACTGGTGGCATTAGATGTCATGATGAGACTCGGTCATCTAGTGTGATGCTTTCTTTGTGACTGATGTTCACAGATCTGATTTTCCCCTTTTTTAAATACCAGAAGCGCATTCTTTACATACCATAATTATGTCATGAACAAGAGAATGACATCTTTAATCATAGAGTGATGTCATGAACATTCTCTCTGGTGTGCTCAGTCAGTTGACTTTCAGTGTTTTTTATTGTTGAATTATTTGTGGGCTGAAAACATCTGAGCAGGCATTAACACTAACATTCTTTTTACAGCTGTACGCTGTAGCTTTTAAACGTAACTGCGTTAATGTTAATTTAGTTGAATGTATGGGAAGGGAAATGAAGGATTGATGTAAAGATAACATTCTTTCTCTCTGGAATGTGTGCACATGTGTGTCTTTCTCTGTGTGTGTTTGTGCTTTGCATGTAAAGATGTTTTTGTATGAACACATCAATAATTCTTGCTGTGAAATATTCTGATGGGTTGACAGTGCTTGCAGAAGAACAATAAACACTTGGTCCTTATTAAGTGTGAGTGTTGCACTGAAACACAGGGGGTCAAAGGTCAGTCAAAGCTGATGCACTCCTGCAGTATTCCATTTATATTATAAATTAAAGTGTTGGGTGTGAGAAAAGTGTCTTTATGTTTTAAACTAGTTTATTTCTAAGTCTCTGCTTTGACATTTTGCCGAAGTAAAAAAAACTATTGAAATCACCAAACTGCATTTAATGTTTTATTGGGAATTGTTTCGGTTAAATGTAAACTATATTCAGATTGAGTTCTATTGCTCTGATTTAATCTGGCTGATAGAAACTACAAACTTAAACACACAAAATGTATTTAAGAATTTATTAAAGTATTTAATCCATCAGAATATATGTGATGATTTCTAAAACACACAGGGTATAAAACTGTTTAAATTAATGTTACACGTGTCAGATTATTCTCTTATGGCTCGTCTCTCTGTTTCCATGGAAACTGTAGTCAAGACAACGCGAGATCATCGGTCACGTGGTCGCGGTGACGTTAATTTGAATAAAATCACATTTTTGTGTAAAAAATATTAATATAAAAATGATTTTGTGTAAATAATATTAATATAGAAATGATTTTGTGTAAATAATATTACTATAGAAATGATTTTGTGTAAATAATATTAATATAGAAATGATTTTGTGTAAATAATATTAATATAGAAATGATTTTGTGTAAATAATATTAATATAGAAATGATTTTGTGTAAATAATATTAATATAGAAATTATTTTGTGTAAATAATATTAATATAAAAACGATTTTCTATAAATAATATTAATATAAAAATGATTTTGTGTAAATAATATTAATATAGAAATGATTTTGTGTAAATAATATTAATATAGAAATGATTTTGTGTAAATAATATTAATATAGAAATGATTTTGTGTAAATAATATTAATATAAAAATGATTTTGTGTGAATAATATTAATATTAAAATGATTTTGTGTAAATAATATTAATATAAAAATGATTTTGTGTAAATAATATTAATATAGAAATGATTTTGTGTAAATAATATTAATATAAAAACGATTTTCTATAAATAATATTAATATAAAAATGATTTTGTGTAAATAATATTAATATAGAAATGATTTTGTGTAAATAATATTAATATAGAAATGATTTTGTGTAAATAATATTAATATAAAAACGATTTTCTATAAATAATATTAATATAAAATTGATTTTGTATAAATAATATTAAAATAAAAATGATTTTGTGTAAATAATATTAATATAAAAATGATTTTCTATAAATAATATTAATATAAAAATGATTTTGTATAAATAAAATTAATATAAAAATGATTTGTGTAAATAATATTAATATAAAAATGATTTTGTATAAATAATATTAATATAAAAATGATTTGTGTAAATAATATTAATATAAAAATGATTTTGTGTAAATAATATAAATATAAAAATGATTTTGTATAAATAAAATTAATATAAAAATGATTTTGTGTAAATAATATAAATATAAAAATGATTTTGTATAAATAAATTAATATAAAAATGATTTGTGTAAATAATATTAATATAAAAATGATTTTGTATAAATAATATTAATATAGAAATGATTTTGTATAAATAATATTAATATAAAAATGATTTGTGTAAATAATATTAATATAAAAACGATTTTCTATAAATAATATTAATATAAAATTGATTTTGTATAAATAATATTAATATAAAAATGATTTTGTGTAAATAATATTAATATAAAAATGATTTTGTGTAAATAATATTAATATAAAAATGATTTTGTGTGAATAATATTAATATAAAAATGATTTTGTGTGACTAATATTAATATAAAAATGATTTTGTGTAAATAATATTAATATAGAAATGATTTGTGTAAATAATATTAATATAAAAATGATTTTCTATAAATAATATTAATATAAAAATGATTTTGTATAAATAATATTAATATAAAAATGATTTTGTATAAATAATATTAATATAAAAATGATTTTGTGTGAATAATATTAATATAAAATGTTTTTGTGTAAATAATATTAATATGAAAATGATTTTGTGTAAATAATATTAATATAAAAATGATTTTCTATAAATAATATTAATATAAAAATGATTTTGTATAAATAATATTAAAATAAAAATGATTTTGTGTAAATAATATGAATATAAAAATGATTTTGTATAAATAATATTAATATAAAAATGATTTTGTTTAAATAATATTAATATAAAAATGATTTTGTATAAATAATATTAATATAAAAATGATTTTGTATAAATAATATTAATATAAAAATGATTTTGTATAAATAATATTAATATAAAAATGATTTTGTATAAATTATATTAATGTAAAAATGATTTTGTATAAATAATATTAATATAAAAATGATTTTGTATAAATAATATTAATATAAAAATGATTTTGTATAAATAATATTAATATAAAAATGATTTTGTGTAAATAATATTAATATAAAAATGATTTTGTATAAATAATATTAATATAAAATTGATTTTGTGTAAATAATATTAATATAAAAATGATTTTGTATAAATAATATTAATATAAAAATGATTTTGTATAAATAATATTAATATAAAAATGATTTTGTGTAAAGAGATAAATGTCTTCAGTCCGCGTGCACGATCATCGGTCTCGCGCTATACGCCCTCCGCTCCCGCGCGCGTCAGTGCGCGTTCACGTCACGGACCCACAACCCTGATGACACAAAATTGTGTTAAGATCGATGACAACACAAACAGTCTGACAGCGAAGTAAGATGACGTCACTGTGACGTGAACAGCGTTAATCCGGACCAGAGCCGGTCCCGCTGCGTGTGTGTGTGTGTGTGTGCACGCGCATGTGTGCGTGTGTGTGTTCTGATCCGGTTCTGGTCACACTCGTGGTGATGTTCTGCGTGTTTTTCTCTCGTGCACACTGACGTCAGCTCCGGACCCACGGACACAGAGATGTGACGTCACAGACGCACAGCTGAGATGAGGAGAGAAATGTCTGTGATCGGGAATCTTCAGCATCGACTCCATTTTGATTTGAGTGTCTGATGATCATTCATTCACAAGATCTTGTGTCTGTGGAGCTCAGCATTCTGCCACATCTGAGCGGTAACGTTACACGCGCGTTATTACCGCGTCATTACAGTCACTGATGAAGTGTGTTGATGTGTGTGTGTGTGTGTGTGTGTGTGTGTGTGTGTGTGTGTGTGTGTGTGTGTGTGTGTGTGTGTGTGTGTGTGTGTGTGTGTGTGTGTGTGGTTCTTCTTCTGCAGGTCTGTGCATGGGCGAATAAATCTGCCCTGAGGATCATGAATCTGAGCTGATGAAGATGATGATGATGCTGGATACACAGGTAACACATACACAACATCTGTGTGTAACATCACTGTGTGTATCATCACTGTGTGTGTCATCACTGTGTGTGTCATCACTGTGTGTGTCATCACTGTGTGTGTCATCACTGTGTGTGTCATCACTGTGTGTGTCATCACTGTGTGTGTCATCACTGTGTGTGTCATCACTGTGTGTGTCATCACTGTGTGTGTCATCACTGTGTGTGTCATCACTGTGTGTGTCATCACTGTGTGTGTCATCACTGTGTGTAACATCACTGTGTGTGTCATCACTGTGTGTAACATCACTGTGTGTGTCATCACTGTGTGTATCATCACTGTGTGTGTCATCACTGTGTGTATCATCACTGTGTGTATCATCACTGTGTGTATCATCACTGTGTGTAACATCACTGTGTGTGTCATCACTGTGTGTGTCATCAATGTGTGTATCATCACTGTGTGTAACATCACTGTGTGTATCATCACTGTGTGTGTCATCACTATGTTGGGCCATTACTGTGTGTATCATCACTGTGTGTAACATCACTGTGTGTGTCATCACTGTGTGTGTCATCACTATGTTGGGCCATTACTGTGTGTATCATCACTGTGTGTATCATCACTGTGTGTGTCATCACTGTGTGTGTCATCACTGTGTGTTACATCACTGTGTGTGTCATCACTGTGTGTATCATCACTGTGTGTATCATCACTGTGTGTGTCATCACTGTGTGTAACATCACTGTGTGTATCATCACTGTGTGTATCATCACTGTGTGTAACATCACTGTGTGTGTCATCACTGTGTGTAACATCACTGTGTGTATCATCACTGTGTGTAACATCACTGTGTGTGTCATCACTATGTTGGGCCATTACTGTGTGTGTCATCACTGTGTGTATCATCACTGTGTGTATCATCACTGTGTGTGTCATCACTGTGTGTAACATCACTGTGTGTATCATCACTGTGTGTATCATCACTGTGTGTATCATCACTGTGTGTGTCATCACTGTGTGTAACATCACTGTGTGTATCATCACTGTGTGTAACATCACTGTGTGTGTCATCACTATGTTGGGCCATTACTGTGTGTATCATCACTGTGTGTGTCATCACTATGTTGGGCCATTACTGTGTGTATCATCACTGTGTGTAACATCACTGTGTGTATCATCACTGTGTGTGTCATCACTGTGTGTGTGTGTCATCACTGTGTGTGTGTTCCATCACTGTGTGTATCATCACTGTGTGTGTCATCACTGTGTGTAACATCACTGTGTGTATCATCACTGTGTGTGTCATCACTGTGTGTATCATCACTGTGTGTATCATCACTGTGTGTATCATCACTGTGTGTAACATCACTGTGTGTATCATCACTGTGTGTGTCATCACTATGTTGGGCCATTACTGTGTGTATCATCACTGTGTGTAACATCACTGTGTGTATCATCACTGTGTGTGTCATCACTGTGTGTGTGTGTCATCACTGTGTGTGTGTTCCATCACTGTGTGTATCATCACTGTGTGTGTCATCACTGTGTGTAACATCACTGTGTGTAACATCACTGTGTGTAACATCACTGTGTGTATCATCACTGTGTGTATCATCACTGTGTGTGTCATCACTGTGTGTGTCATCACTGTGTGTGTCATCACTGTGTGTAACATCACTGTGTGTAACATCACTGTGTGTATCATCACTGTGTGTATCATCACTGTGTGTATCATCACTGTGTGTAACATCACTGTGTGTAACATCAATGTGTGTAACATCACTGTGTGTATCATCACTGTGTGAAACATCACTGTGTGTATCATCACTGTGTGTATCATCACTGTGTGTAACATCACTGTGTGTATCATCACTGTGTGTGTCATCACTGTGTGTAACATCACTGTGTGTATCATCACTGTGTGTATCATCACTGTGTGTGTCATCAATGTGTGTAACATCACTGTGTGTATCATCACTGTGTGTGTCATCAATGTGTGTAACATCACTGTGTGTATCATCACTGTGTGTATCATCACTGTGTGTGTCATCACTGTGTGTATCATCACTGTGTGTGTCATCACTGTGTGTATCATCACTGTGTGTGTCATCACTGTGTGTATCATCACTGTGTGTGTCATCACTGTGTGTATCATCACTGTGTGTAACATCACTGTGTGTAACATCACTGTGTGTAACATCACTGTGTTTATCATCACTGTGTGTTACATCAATGTGTGTAACATCACTGTGTGTATCATCACTGTGTGTATCATCACTGTGTGTGTCATCACTGTGTGTATCATCACTGTGTGTAACATCACTGTGTGTAACATCACTGTGTGTAACATCACTGTGTGTATCATCACTGTGTGTTACATCACTGTGTGTAACATCACTGTGTGTGTCATCAATGTGTGTATCATCACTGTGTGTATTCTCACTGTGTGTGTCATCAATGTGTGTAACATCACTGTGTGTATCATCACTGTGTGTATCATCACTGTGTGTGTCATCACTGTGTGTATCATCACTGTGTGTATCATCACTGTGTGTAACATCACTGTGTGTAACATCACTGTGTGTAACATCACTGTGTGTAACATCACTGTGTGTATCATCACTGTGTGTATCATCACTGTGTGTGTCATCACTGTGTGTGTCATCACTGTGTGTAACATCACTGTGTGTATCATCACTGTGTGTATCATCACTGTGTGTATCATCACTGTGTGTATCATCACTGTGTGTGTCATCACTGTGTGTGTCATCACTGTGTGTAACATCACTGTGTGTGTCATCACTGTGTGTGTCATCACTGTGTGTAACATCACTGTGTGTAACATCACTGTGTGTATCATCACTGTGTGTTACATCACTGTGTGTATCATCACTGTGTGTTACATCACTGTGTGTAACATCACTGTGTGTGTCATCAATGTGTGTAACATCACTGTGTGTATCATCACTGTGTGTATCATCACTGTGTGTGTCATCACTGTGTGTGTTATCACTGTGTGTAACATCACTGTGTGTGTCATCAATGTGTGTAACATCACTGTGTGTATCATCACTGTGTGTATCATCACTGTGTGTATCATCACTGTGTGTGTCATCACTGTGTGTGTCATCACTGTGTGTAACATCACTGTGTGTGTCATCACTGTGTGTATCATCACTGTGTGTATCATCACTGTGTGTGTCATCACTGTGTGTAACATCACTGTGTGTATCATCACTGTGTGTATCATCACTGTGTGTGTCATCACTGTGTGTATCATCACTGTGTGTATCATCACTGTGTGTATCATCACTGTGTGTAACATTACTGTGTGTGTCATCACTGTGTGTGTCATCACTGTGTGTAACATCACTGTGTGTAACATCACTGTGTGTATCATCACTGTGTGTAACATCACTGTGTGTATCATCACTGTGTGTGTCATCACTGTGTGTAACATCACTGTGTGTGTCATCACTGTGTGTAACATCACTGTGTGTGTCATCACTGTGTGTATCATCACTGTGTGTGTCATCACTGTGTGTAACATCACACTCTCGATTGATTGAGAGTTCACTTGTTTAATTGAATCTCTTCTGATTCTTTGGGTTTCTTGTGTGTGTTGAATCTCACTGCTGTTATCCAGGAGAGAGCTGGAGAGTGAAAACAGAAACACGCTTAGTTTTGATGATGGGATTTTGTGTCATTGAGTGAAATCTGACACAGGAAGTGATGTAATGCTCTGGGACTCCTGTGTCAGTCACAGCTGTTCAGTGTGTCTTTGTGTGTGTGTGTGTGTGTGTGTGTGTGTGTGTGTGTGTGTGTGTGTGTGTGTGTGTGTGTGTGTGTGTGTGTGTGTGCGCGTGTGTGTTAAACACTTAATGTGTGTGTTATAAAGTGTATCAGTTCTCTGTGTGTGTGTGTGTGTGTGTGTGTGTGTGTGTGTGTGTGTGTGTGTGTGTGTGTGTGTGTGTGTGTGTGTGTGTGTGTGTGTGTGTGTGTGTGTTCACAGTGTGTGTATGTTCACTTACTGTGTGTGTGTACTGGGATGGGTTAAATGCAGAGCACAAATTCCAAGTATGGAATCAATTACTTGGCCACAAGTCACTTAACTTTTTCAATGTTCAGATATTATTTAATCTAAATCGATGTTAATTTTTTTGGTTGATGAGAAGTTTAACTTAACTCTGATCCTCTTTCATATCTGTATGTCTGTGTAAATCTAATGTTTAAGGTGTTGTGATGTTGACTTGTGTTTTCACTCTCATGTTTAAGGTGTTGTGATGTTGACTTGTGTTTTCACTCTCATGTTTAAGGTGTTGTGATGTTGACTTGTGTTTTCACTCTCATGTTTAAGGTGTTGTGAGGTTGACTTGTGTTTCAACTCTCATGTTTAAGGTGTTGTGATGTTGACTTGTGTTTTCACTCTCATGTTTAAGGTGTTGTGATGTTGACTTGTGTTTCACTCTCATGTTTAAGGTGTTGTGATGTTGACTTGTGTTTCAACTCTCATGTTTAAGGTGTTGTGATGTTGACTTGTGTTTCAACTCTCATGTTTAAGGTGTTGTGATGTTGACTTGTGTTTTCACTCTCATGTTTAAGGTGTGGTGATGTTGACTTGTGTTTCACTCTCATGTTTAAGGTGTTGTGATGTTGACTTGTGTTTCACTCTCATGTTTAAGGTGTTGTGATGTTGACTTGTGTTTCAACTCTCATGTTTAAGGTGTTGTGATGTTGACTTGTGTTTTCACTCTCATGTTTAAGGTGTTGTGATGTTGACTTGTGTTTTCACTCTCATGTTTAAGGTGTTGTGATGTTGACTTGTGTTTCAACTCTCATGTTTAAGGTGTTGTGATGTTGACTTGTGTTTTCACTCTCATGTTTAAGGTGTTGTGATGTTGACTTGTGTTTCAACTCTCATGTTTAAGGTGTTGTGATGTTGACTTGTGTTTTCACTCTCATGTTTAAGGTGTTGTGATGTTGACTTGTGTTTCACTCTCATGTTTAAGGTGTTGTGATGTTGACTTGTGTTTCAACTCTCATGTTTAAGGTGTTGTGATGTTGACTTGTGTTTCAACTCTCATGTTTAAGGTGTTGTGATGTTGACTTGTGTTTCAACTCTCATGTTTAAGGTGTTGTGATGTTGACTTGTGTTTTCACTCTCATGTTTAAGGTGTTGTGATGTTGACTTGTGTTTCAACTCTCATATTTAAGGTGTTGTGATGTTGACTTGTGTTTTCACTCTCATGTTTAAGGTGTTGTGATGTTGACTTGTGTTTTCACTCTCATGTTTAAGGTGTTGTGATGTTGACTTGTGTTTCAACTCTCATGTTTAAGGTGTTGTGATGTTGACTTGTGTTTTCACTCTCATGTTTAAGGTGTTGTGATGTTGACTTGTGTTTCAACTCTCATGTTTAAGGTGTTGTGATGTTGACTTGTGTTTTCACTCTCATGTTTAAGGTGTTGTGATGTTGACTTGTGTTTTCACTCTCATGTTTAAGGTGTTGTGATGTTGACTTGTGTTTCAACTCTCATGTTTAAGGTTTTGTGATGTTGACTTGTGTTTCACTCTCATGTTTAAGGTGTTGTGATGTTGACTTGTGTTTTCACTCTCATGTTTAAGGTGTTGTGATGTTGACTTGTGTTTCAACTCTCATGTTTAAGGTGTTGTGATGTTGACTTGTGTTTTCACTCTCATGTTTAAGGTGTTGTGATGTTGACTTGTGTTTCAACTCTCATGTTTAAGGTGTTGTGATGTTGACTTGTGTTTTCACTCTCATGTTTAAGGTGTTGTGATGTTGACTTGTGTTTTCACTCTCATGTTTAAGGTGTTGTGAGGTTGACTTGTGTTTCAACTCTCATGTTTAAGGTGTTGTGATGTTGACTTGTGTTTCAACTCTCATGTTTAAGGTGTTGTGGTGTTGACTTATGTTTTCACTCTCATGTTTAAGGTGTTGTGAGGTTGACTTGTGTTTCAACTCTCATGTTTAAGGTGTTGTGATGTTGACTTGTGTTTTCACTCTCATGTTAAAGGTGTTGTGATGTTGACTCGTGTTTTCACTGTCATGTTTAAGGTGTTGTGATGTTGACTTATGTTTTCACTGTCATGTTTAAGGTGTTGTGATGTTGACTTGTGTTTCAACTCTCATGTTTAAGGTGTTGTGATGTTGACTTGTGTTTTCACTCTCATGTTAAAGGTGTTGTGATGTTGACTCGTGTTTTCACTGTCATGTTGAAGGTGTTGTGATGTTGACTTGTGTTTCAACTCTCATGTTTAAGGTGTGGTGATGTTGACTTGTGTTTCAACTCTCACGTTTAAGGTGTTGTGAGGTTGACTTGTGTTTTCACTCTCATGTTTAAGGTGTTGTGATGTTGACTTGTGTTTTCACTCTCATGTTTAAGGTGTTGTGATGTTGACTTGTGTTTCAACTCTCATGTTTAAGGTGTTGTGGTGTTGACTTGTGTTTCACTCTCATGTTTAAGGTGTTGTGAGGTTGACTTGTGTTTCAACTCTCATGTTTAAGGTGTTGTGATGTTGCCTTGTGTTTCAACTCTCACGTTTAAGGTGTTGTGATGTTGACTTGTGTTTTCACTCTCGTGTTTAAGGTGTTGTGATGTTGACTTGTGTTTTCACTCTCGTGTTTAAGGTGTTGTGAGGTTGACTTGTGTTTCAACTCTCATGTTTAAGGTGTTGTGATGTTGACTTGTGTTTTAACTCTCATGTTTAAGGTGTTGTGATGTTGACTTGTGTTTTCATTCTCATGTTTAAGGTGTTGTGAGGTTGACTTGTGTTTCAACTCTCATGTTTAAGGTGTTGTGATGTTGCCTTGTGTTTCAACTCTCACGTTTAAGGTGTTGTGATGTTGACTTGTGTTTTCACTCTCGTGTTTAAGGTGTTGTGAGGTTGACTTGTGTTTTCACTGTCATGTTTAAGGTGTTGTGATGTTGACTTGTGTTTTCACTCTCGTGTTTAAGGTGTTGTGAGGTTGACTTGTGTTTCAACTCTCATGTTTAAGGTGTTGTGATGTTGACTTGTGTTTTCACTCTCATGTTTAAGGTGTTGTGATGTTGACTTGTGTTTTCACTCTCATGTTTAAGGTGTTATGATGTTGCCTTGTGTTTCAACTCTCACGTTTAAGGTGTTGTGATGTTGACTTGTGTTTTCACTCTCATGTTTAAGGTGTTGTGAGGTTGACTTGTGTTTCAACTCTCATGTTTAAGGTGTTGTGATGTTGCCTTGTGTTTTCACTCTCATGTTTAAGGTGTTGTGATGTTGCCTTGTGTTTTCACTCTCATGTTTAAGGTGTTGTGATGTTGACTTGTGTTTTCACTCTCATGTTTTAGGTGTTGTGATGTTGACTTGTGTTTTCACTCTCATGTTTAAGGTGTTGTGATGTTGACTTGTGTTTTCACTCTCATGTTTAAGGTGTTGTGATGTTGCCTTGTGTTTCAACTCTCACGTTTAAGGTGTTGTGATGTTGACTTGTGTTTTCACTGTCACGTTTAAGGTGTTGTGAGGTTGACTTGTGTTTCAACTCTCATGTTTAAGGTGTTGTGATGTTGCCTTGTGTTTCAACTCTCACGTTTAAGGTGTTGTGATGTTGACTTGTGTTTTCACTCTCGTGTTTAAGGTGTTGTGAGGTTGACTTGTGTTTTCACTGTCATGTTTAAGGTGTTGTGATGTTGACTTGTGTTTTCACTCTCGTGTTTAAGGTGTTGTGAGGTTGACTTGTGTTTCAACTCTCATGTTTAAGGTGTTGTGATGTTGACTTGTGTTTTCACTCTCATGTTTAAGGTGTTGTGATGTTGACTTGTGTTTTCACTCTCATGTTTAAGGTGTTATGATGTTGCCTTGTGTTTCAACTCTCACGTTTAAGGTGTTGTGATGTTGACTTGTGTTTTCACTCTCATGTTTAAGGTGTTGTGAGGTTGACTTGTGTTTCAACTCTCATGTTTAAGGTGTTGTGATGTTGCCTTGTGTTTTCACTCTCATGTTTAAGGTGTTGTGATGTTGACTTGTGTTTTCACTCTCATGTTTAAGGTGTTGTGATGTTGCCTTGTGTTTTCACTCTCATGTTTAAGGTGTTGTGATGTTGACTTGTGTTTTCACTCTCATGTTTTAGGTGTTGTGATGTTGACTTGTGTTTTCACTCTCATGTTTAAGGTGTTGTGATGTTGACTTGTGTTTTCACTCTCATGTTTAAGGTGTTGTGATGTTGCCTTGTGTTTCAACTCTCACGTTTAAGGTGTTGTGATGTTGACTTGTGTTTTCACTGTCACGTTTAAGGTGTTGTGATGTTGACTTGTGTTTTCACTCTCATGTTTAAGGTGTTGTGATGTTGACTTGTGTTTTCACTCTCATGTTTAAGGTGTTGTGATGTTGACTCGTGTTTTCACTCTCATGTTTAAGGTGTTGTGATGTTGACTTGTGTTTTCACTCTCATGTTTAAGGTGTTGTGATGTTGACTTGTGTTTTCACTCTCATGTTTAAGGTGTTGTGGTGTTGCCTTGTGTTTCAACTCTCATGTTTAAGGTGTTGTGATGTTGCCTTGTGTTTCAACTCTCACGTTTAAGGTGTTGTGATGTTGACTTGTGTTTTCACTCTCATGTTTAAGGTGTTGTGAGGTTGACTTGTGTTTCAACTCTCATGTTTAAGGTGTTGTGATGTTGACTTGTGTTTTCACTCTCATGTTTAAGGTGTTGTGATGTTGACTTGTGTTTTCACTCTCGTGTTTAAGGTGTTGTGAGGTTGACTTGTGTTTTCACTGTCATGTTTAAGGTGTTGTGATGTTGACTTGTGTTTTCACTCTCGTGTTTAAGGTGTTGTGAGGTTGACTTGTGTTTCAACTCTCATGTTTAAGGTGTTGTGATGTTGACTTGTGTTTTCACTCTCATGTTTAAGGTGTTGTGATGTTGACTTGTGTTTCAACTCTCATGTTTAAGGTGTTGTCATGTTGACTTGTGTTTCAACTCTCATGTTTAAGGTGTTGTGATGTTGACTTGTGTTTCAACTCTCATGTTTAAGGTGTTGTGATGTTGACTTGTGTTTCACTCTCATGTTTAAGGTGTTGTGATGTTGACTTGTGTTTTCACTCTCATGTTTAAGGTGTTGTGATGTTGACTTGTGTTTCAACTCTCATGTTTAAGGTGTTGTGATGTTGACTTGTGTTTTCACTGTCATGTTTAAGGTGTTGTGATGTTGACTTGTGTTTTCACTCTCATGTTTAAGGTGTTGTGATGTTGACTTGTGTTTCAACTCTCATGTTTAAGGTGTTGTGATGTTGACTTGTGTTTTCACTCTCATGTTTAAGGTGTTGTGATGTTGACTTGTGTTTTCACTCTCATGTTTAAGGTGTTGTGATGTTGACTTGTGTTTCAACTCTCATGTTTAAGGTGTTGTGATGTTGACTTGTGTTTTCACTCTCATGTTTAAGGTGTTGTGATGTTGACTTGTGTTTTCACTCTCATGTTTAAGGTGTTGTGATGTTGACTTGTGTTTCAACTCTCATGTTTAAGGTGTTGTGATGTTGACTTGTGTTTTCACTCTCATGTTTAAGGTGTTGTGATGTTGACTTGTGTTTTCACTCTCATGTTTAAGGTGTTGTGAGGTTGACTTGTGTTTCAACTCTCATGTTTAAGGTGTTGTGATGTTGACTTGTGTTTCAACTCTCATGTTTAAGGTGTTGTGGTGTTGACTTATGTTTTCACTCTCATGTTTAAGGTGTTGTGAGGTTGACTTGTGTTTCAACTCTCATGTTTAAGGTGTTGTGATGTTGACTTGTGTTTTCACTCTCATGTTAAAGGTGTTGTGATGTTGACTCGTGTTTTCACTGTCATGTTTAAGGTGTTGTGATGTTGACTTATGTTTTCACTGTCATGTTTAAGGTGTTGTGATGTTGACTTGTGTTTCAACTCTCATGTTTAAGGTGTTGTGATGTTGACTTGTGTTTTCACTCTCATGTTAAAGGTGTTGTGATGTTGACTCGTGTTTTCACTGTCATGTTTAAGGTGTTGTGATGTTGACTTGTGTTTCAACTCTCATGTTTAAGGTGTGGTGATGTTGAATTGTGTTTCAACTCTCACGTTTAAGGTGTTGTGAGGTTGACTTGTGTTTTCACTCTCATGTTTAAGGTGTTGTGATGTTGACTTGTGTTTTCACTCTCATGTTTAAGGTGTTGTGATGTTGACTTGTGTTTCAACTCTCATGTTTAAGGTGTTGTGGTGTTGACTTGTGTTTCACTCTCATGTTTAAGGTGTTGTGAGGTTGACTTGTGTTTCAACTCTCATGTTTAAGGTGTTGTGATGTTGCCTTGTGTTTCAACTCTCACGTTTAAGGTGTTGTGATGTTGACTTGTGTTTTCACTCTCGTGTTTAAGGTGTTGTGAGGTTGACTTGTGTTTTCACTGTCATGTTTAAGGTGTTGTGATGTTGACTTGTGTTTTCACTCTCGTGTTTAAGGTGTTGTGAGGTTGACTTGTGTTTCAACTCTCATGTTTAAGGTGTTGTGATGTTGACTTGTGTTTTAACTCTCATGTTTAAGGTGTTGTGATGTTGACTTGTGTTTCAACTCTCATGTTTAAGGTGTTGTGATGTTGCCTTGTGTTTCAACTCTCATGTTTAAGGTGTTGTGATGTTGACTT
>CM065660.1:3719747-3741094 GCA_033220385.1 Triplophysa yarkandensis
GAGGGAAGCGAGATCATAAGCAGAAATATTCCCTCTGGCATATTTTGGATGTCCAAAGCGGCCCGAGTGTTTGAGATGGTCTGTGATACATTATCAAAGGATGAAATCCAAATTTACTCTCGTAATTTGCATTCGCTGTTATTGTGCGTGAATTAAAAAACTAAAAGGCATGTTTGTTATAATTGTGGAATCCGACTCTTTGAAATGACCTTCATTATTTGGTGATGTAACCAATGTCATAGGACAATAGGAATATGCAATGGGGTGTTCACTCCAAATGTGAATTAGGCGATAAAAAATTCAGAATCAATGCAAAGACGCGAACAGGCGCAAACAAGTGGCAGGTGACGTGGAAGACATCAATCGGGCGTTAGGTTTGCCCGCACTCCATGCAAGATCAAATTTCAAAGAAATATATCTTTTATCGTGAGCGAAAGATTTGCCTTAAGAGCTCGTTGATAACTACTGGTCATAAGCGTAATATTAGTATTGACCATAGCAAACACTTTAAATCATTTCAGCCGTCAACACCCACAGAATATAAGGCATTTCAGACGCATGTGTCCTAAAAAGAATTCATTATCGATGATATTTTTCGAAAAAAATCACCGCGTCCGTCAAGTTGCGTCTTCGTGCCAAGGTGACCGCTTTGAACTGGCGTGTAAGCACGGGGCCTTTTCCTTCATGCTTCCGCTCATTTCTCCTGATGAGAGAATCAGAAAACACCGAGGGAATGGTTATCCATAACTTTGATAAGGTGAACCCTGGCGTTTCGCTCGGGTTGCATCAGGGGAATATCTCAGCACGACGGAAAACAAAGTTGTTTTGCACGTGGATCAGAATATCCCTTCTGAATTTGTCGTCTGTGGTGTGTTGTGTTGGCATGAAAATATGTGCGATGCAATTTCTCCTGGCCTCGAATCCGTGAGCACGGTATTTCATCATACAGCACTGCGAGGAATAATGCATACATCATATATTAGGATAACAATGATTGATGGCCAACCCTGGCATTGGTGTGGGTTCCTCTGGGTTCTTCGAGAAAAGAAGAAAAGCTTTTTCTAAATCAAGTGACCTTGGATTGAGATCAAAAGTTTTAGATGCTTTCCTATCTACAAAAGAAGACCATTTATATCACTTTGAGGTCGTTTGCCGGACGAAGATTAAATGTAGACTTGGAGCAAAACTGTGTTCAATGAGTAGTCACCAATGGCACTGTATAATTTAGTCAAGGATTTGATTTTATCCTTGGACAGGACGTTATCCAACTTTCCCTTTATACGAGCCGTATTATGACCGAAGGCTAGAACCGTATTGTGTGGATGTGACTGGGTTTGAATTTCATTTTGATGCTTTGCAACATCGGGTGATGTCTCAATCACGTCTGGTGTTGAATTCAGTGATCAAAACAATCCAATCTCCAACAACGGGCGAAAAAAGTCAACTCTTATACACACAACAAACACATAAACGCAACATGTTTGTTCATTTTTTATGAGATGAACTCAAAGACCTGACACATTTTTCCAGACACACTTAATCTGGGATAGTGAGCACGTCTTCTTCGCCGAGATGATCCATCCCACCTCCAAAGTGTCGTGGGCCACAAAAAACAGAGCACTATAATAATAATTTAGGCCATAACAAGACATTATCATGATTAACAAAGTAAAATAAAAGTATCTAGAAGTTTGTTCAATTTAAATGTGGCACTTTTAATGAAATATTTTGCGCCAGGCATAATTTACAATTACAATGCACTGTCACGGAAGCATCACGGTGTGCTATCTTTACCTTTTCACGGCGTATAAACGGAAGTCATTAGAGACATCTCGCATTGAAAAACACACCAAAGAGCTTTTTGACAGATGCTGCTCTTGTTCAGTCCAGGGAGAACTGAGACGTAAATATATAAATAAAAAATAAGAACAAAACCACATTCGTATATTGTCGGAAAGAAACAACGCAGTGTTACCCAGTGGAAATCACTCAGGATTATGTTTATACACCATGTCCTCGGATGATGAGAGAAAGATTAATCTATGCAAATTGTGTCTCCAGCAAATTTATTGACTTGCTGGCTTCCAGGTAAGTGCGTTTACAATGCGACAGTTTTGACACCAAATGTTGAGCTTGGAATTCTAAGGACGGTCGACACAAAGGAAAACAAAATGTCCGGTCTTAGATGCGCGTCTCATTCAACTGGAATTTGGCAAACATCACATGAAAGCTTGCTTGCATGTGTTAATGCGTCTTAGATTGAAACCAAAAATTATAATTTTTAATAAAAAGTTAAAAATGGTTTTATTATAGATCAAACATGTTAAACATCATTAAACAGGTTAAGCATCGCATAAATGCTTGTTTGCAGTCACAAATTGCTTTTGACATTCAACTATTGTTAATAATGGGAATGTAATAAAGGTGTTATTGATTTGTAGTAAAACGTTTATTACATTGTTACTATTAATAATAGTTGTAGACATCGCAATTCAGAAAAAGCATGTATAAAAACTTGCTGTGTACTATGAATGTAGTCTTATCAAAGGCAAAAATGTCCAACCCTTCAGACAAGAACTTAGATTTTAACACAGCACTGACCACCGAGTGTTTTCTAAAACTCGGACGAGACACCCAGGTATAATAACAGTCATTTAGGTATGTTTGACATAATTTTTTTGTAATTTGTAATCTATTGATGACAATGAGTGTGATTGCGATCAATTTTAGTCGATAAACATTGCTTTGGCATCTTCTCACTTTCCAGTCTTGCATGAACGGCACAATTGTGCTTATTTGTATGTGATATCCGAAGCGACAAGTCCCTTTAATCTTTAATACAAAAGAAATTAAAAATGTATACAATTTTCTACAATTTGTTTCATTCAGAACATTTTTTTAAATAGTTCACCATTATGGACATAACGATTTACTCAACTCACGATGTCACAAAGCTGATCCAATGATACAAATTCGAAATATTTTATTTGACTATACGAGTTTTAATATCGCGATGTAAAAAAATGGGGCTGTCAGTCATTATTACCAAATACATTCGATTCAGAGGAATCCCCGTTAAAGAGTCACAGCAGCCATATAGTCATATAGCTCTTTGAATTCAAATAAGAATTGATCTAACCTGTTGAAGACCGTGCTAACGAAAATACTAGACACATGTTATTTCCGGCATGATTATGTTTGTTGTCATGTATTATATGACGTGTGATCTCCTTAACTCTATCTACTGTATCAATGAATGGGGCTAAAATCTTCCGGTCAGTGTTGTTCAGCTTGTTAGAAGCATTTTTCCGTACAGATTTCAAAGAGCTTTTCACATCCTTTAGGTTCTATCTGTTTAAACCCCATCTCATTTGAAACGCACTTCAAACTTAATGTTATTCTGTAAAGCGAGTTTGCAGTAAACACACCTCATATCACGAACCGTGACTTGCTTAACATTTGAGCCGGTTTGAATTTTCACACTTCTAAACTGATTTTCAACCGGTTAACTGTGAATGGTCAACTACATCTCTATTCACCTTATCATTGAAGAGCACTTTACGTATAATTCTCTTAGGCCGCATTGAAGCGTATTTCCCTGAACAAGATGGGTGGCCCAAACCACAGTCTGCTTTCCATATGTGCTTCATAAAGGCTTTATAATCCATAAATCATTTACTTAAATGTTCAGACAAATTACGAGACTGCGCACCAGTGTTGATGTGACGGAAATGTCTTTGCTCACTGAACGTGTGATATCTCCCTGATCTTCTTTAGTGTTTTCCTTCGTTTCCCTGCTCATACTTGGCTGTGGTCTTGATGAGAAATAATCAAGAATCAGCGAGTCCTTCTTAAGGCCGTGAGACGAAGCTGTGATAGATCCGTTTCTTGTTAACACACAATATGAAATATGTCTTTGTCAAGTACCGCCGCTGACCAGAGTCGCTGTCGGAATAACTTTCCTATGTCTGCCAAGGCAATTACTTTTCTCTCACGACTAATCCTTGGGCGATTAAATTTCCAATTAGAATGGGAAAAAACAATGACCTATACATACTGACATCCATTAGCCGGGATAAAGAGTGTCACTTTTCGAAAAGTACTGCTAAAGGTATCTGGTAATGACATGTAGGTGATACATTACGCAACAAAACATGACACAATATCTTCTGCTGGAGTTTCGTTCAAATCCACATGATGGCAATTGGAAATGACCAATGCTTGAAAAAGTTGAAAGGGTTGCTTAAGCATTTTTCATTTACCTCTGTTGCATCCAAACAGGACTGGATTAGACTTACGGACCTCCTTTAAGGAACTTGAAAAGATGAATGAACTTGACGAATCATGTATGCATGTCAGTCTCCGACCCGTACATACGAATCTGAAGAATAGCACCGGGGCTGAACACATCTTGGAGTAATGCTTGGCACCCTGATACCATGTTTTGACCACATAAAGAACATCATGTACAGACATGACGGCCCTTCTACAAAGCAGCAAGAAAGACAAGATTTAAATTCTATTGAATAAGGGACATAGAGATGCGTCAAATACAACGTCTTAATGCGATTTTAATGAGATTTTGACAACGTATGATCAATCTTTACATACCTTTAAATCCAATAATTCGATGCAAATAATGCGACGAAGCTCATAATCAAAAAATAACTAAATAAATCAAAGCCGTGTTCTCACGGATGATCAACATGTTACTGTGATTAAGCCTTTACTCTGATATTACAATCACGTTTTTGGTGCACATATGAACATAGTCATTTACAACCTGACACACAACACCGCGACAAACACACTTCTGTTTAACATCTCACTTGATGTCGGAAAACGCTGACCTGACCTTAGAGATTCTAAAGGAGACATGGTCCCGGTCCAACCTCTTCCTGATCATTTAAATCAACAAATACCCTTAATGACTATTGTGTGTGCAGAAGAACTCTGTTACATGATCGTTATACATATGTTGCATGGTTGATTGCAATTAACGTAATTACAGCGAGCCTTCGAGCTCTGAATCAAGAGCGTTCTGAGAAAACACAGCACACCACAAGCTGCTCGACCGCACTCCCGCTCCGCACGCTTTTGAAGGTCAACACAACCCGGAAGGTGTGTCCTCCATGATTGGATTTTTCTCTTGTTTTAATTGCATGTCTCCATCTCAGGAAGCCCGAAAGGCAACAATCTCAGACATATTTGCTGTCATCATAATACAGTTGTTGGAAATAAACGGAATCTGTTTTGAAATAACTGGACCGCAGCTCTGGTCCTGGAGAGGAACCTGGATCTCCGAGGGTCACATGCAAACGGTGAAGGAACAGCAGAAGGTGATGTGGACCAAAACTGCCTTTGAAGAGGCTTTGCAGAACGCAGATGTATATACACTTGACATCTACATCTGTTTATTTTCACACATTCCGTGGCTCACGTCTGCTGAAAGACAGACGAGTTTGGGAGAATACGCATCTTAAATTATTTAAATCTTTGTTGGAGATAAAACGCAGGTCTAAGCTCAGTTGAAGCGCAGGAGAGAAGAGATACATGCATGCCAACTTTTCGTAGAGATCACATCTACTACTATAAAACCACAGATTCATTTGCAGATTTGGTTCACTTCCTTTTGAATCCAATTTCTGTAAATTTGTTCCGTTCATGTCAATATTACAATAGTCATGACTGTACGGGAGATGAATACATTTCTTACTTCATGTGCTATATGCAAATGATGTATGACTCAAATCTAATTGGACGCTCTAATTCTCATTAAGCAGATCAAACCTGAGGTTGGCACATCTTGGCATTTGGAGCTCAAATGTTTGAACATGGAGAAACTTCTCGTCATGTTCTCTTCTCCATTATTCAATTGAGCACCGAAATTGTAACACTTTTAATGCCTGAAACAGAAAAAATGGTAAATGTCGCTACTCTTTGTGGAAAACAAAATGTTTCATAGAATTTTTTAAACTTCATTGAAATATTACATGTTAAAAGTTCAGTACTGAAGACCTCGCACGCCTTGTTGAGCATTGTTTGCTCCATTTCTGGTTATAAAGTGAATTCTATCACATTACTGAGCTCCGTGGGGACAGCGGGATAAGTCAGGATGGTTATAAACAGGAATCTCACGGGAATGGTGCGCGAGAACATTATTTGAATGAATGGGGAAAAAAGAGCCGCTCTCTAATTTTTCAATTAGACTAAGTGTAGGGTTACAGGCCGCTTCGAGAATTTTGGCCGGAAAAGTCAGGGTTATTGCCAGGTTCTGTTGCGGCCGCTTTTACAGTTTGACGTCTGGAATCAATAAAGAACTTCGACTTTGGTGGGTTATGTGGCTTCAGCGACGACTGGCGATTAAGTCAAATCTATTTTAATGTGAGTAAATCGAACGATTCGTTTCATTCATTATTACGTCCCGTTTAAAGCAAAACCATTCAGTCTACAGCAAGTTAAGACATACTGCACATGGGTGGATACCGAGGTCCGTTAAAGATCATTTAATTGAGCGTTAAGGGTTTCAAATGCGTGTTTTGGGTTTTGCAGAAGTCATACAGCGTTATGAGTTGAATGTGTTTTTGGTTAAACTTTTACTTTTAGTTCAGTTATTTTGAACCATATTCTCTTATATGTATGTTATATAATGTTTCCTTTCACTTGCCAGTATTAAAATCTAAAGTGTTCTGTTTGTTAGATTTGTTGTCACTGCATCGCACACATTTTGGAGTCATAAATAACTCCATGCTCGGCGCTTGGAAAACCGTTGACAGTGATTTAATACAAAATATGCAAATAGCCATTTTGTTCTTTCTATGTTTAGATTAATCTGCTGTTCACCAGCCGAGTGAAGAACACCGACAGGGTTATTTGTTTCGTTCATTTAAAATCTAATAAAGCAGATTTAACATAAATATAACACTAATGAAAATACATAACGTAATGTAAATGTGGATATCACCGTATTCAGTGGAATTAAAAACGACTGAAATGAGTTAATACGCTTTATTTACCGGGTCTGAACCAATTACTGTTATCGTTATTTATTCTTTTTTACCCAAACTCTAAACTCAAGAGAGGCCCAAACACCCAATCCTGTTTACTCCGGTTTATATATAAGACTTTTTAATTGCATGAAATCTTAATTTCCGATTTTAGAGAATTTAATCGATACCAACACCCATTTGAACACATTGTCATGTAGTTCAATAACCCATGGTCATTTTTTATTTGAGATATTTTACATAAAATAAAAGATTTATTTTCACCCCTTGTGATCCACCTAAATTCTGGTAATCTTTATTTTTAACTCTCTATCTAAGAAATGTTTTGCTGACAGATTGGTTGAATCTGGTGATTCCGTTCCCCATTTGAGAACACCTAAAGTACAGCAGATAAGAACAGAGCAGAATGAAGGGATGTCGCACAGAAGTAAAGGAACATACTGACCATCTCCAGGGTGAGACAAGGGCATTGCTCGGGTACATGAAGGCATCTCAGTGCCTTTTGGCGCTAATGGAGCTTCTCTCTTCTCTATTGGAGATGTTGTTTATCTCTGCAGGCTGGATGGCACTTTGAAAAGTTTCAGGGTTTTGAGCTTTTTTAACTTTGCCCGGTAATTTAAGCTTTAAAAAGTCTGTGGACGTGATGCAGACGTACAGTAGCTTTCAGACCTTTGAGAAGTCAGATTTTGTTGGAAAGTTTGTGGTTAACTGTAAAAGTTTTTATTTGTGCCACAGTAAAAATGACATTTCTTTAGAATTATTAACAAGAACATACTTCCAATGACTTCTGCAGTTTTGTGTTTACTGATGTTTTAAATAGAAACTTTGATGCTTTTTTATTAATGTTACTAACTTTTTATCTATAATTCCATATATACCTTGCTATGGTTGGATAACAACAACTCAGGGACATTTATAATCCAACAGTTGGATCTTTTCATATTTTACATAGCCATGAGCTGAAAACAACCCAGCTTTTTCTAGAGTAAACATTTTTAATATTATTCTTAAAAAAGCTATATTAATGTATTACGTATTCATCATTGGATGAAATTGTGCGATATAAGGAAAAGGTTTCAGTTTTAATCAGTTGTATTCTTAACGTGATATTAAAACGATGACTTTGTTAAAACCAACACATCTACACAATCAGCAATTTGTGTTGATAATTTGGCTTAAAACAAAAAAAATGATTAAGCTGAACATACGCCCATTAAATGATACATGTTTTTGAACACTATAGGCTCGTAGTTCATTGTACATTTGTTAAGTAGGTCTCTATTCTTAACCCTGATGAGGTTAGCAAATCTATATCAGAAAAATGTTTTAAAGCTGTTCATAAGCTCAGC
The DNA here is from genome assembly GCA_033220385.1 of Triplophysa yarkandensis. NCBI lineage: Eukaryota > Metazoa > Chordata > Actinopteri > Cypriniformes > Nemacheilidae > Triplophysa > Triplophysa yarkandensis. Next base: position 3,728,104 of record CM065660.1, read on the forward strand.
ATTAAATCACGCAAGTGTGTTTTGACATCTTTATGTTATCATGTCAATGTAAAGACAACCAAATGTTTCCTCAAGAGATTCGGCAACGCTCTTTGATTTAAAGCCTCCAGAAAGTTGATAACTGATAAATGATGGGGCTCGTGTTTAAAGATAAGAACAATGCCTTGAGAAACGACGGACATCAATGGAGAATAATCCTGCGTGTCAATATTTACATATATATTTTCACATACAACACAACAACAACTAGACTGTGAAATACCGTACAGTGAATAGGGAATCTCTTTAAAAATGGTAGGTGGATAATAAAAAATCCTTAGCATATAATCATCATTTTCTTTCTTTTATTATGTCAACGAATACATTTGGATTCCTTTAAAGTTTTGATGTACTAAAACAGAACGCGTATACGGTCTTATAATATGGAGAAATAAATACAGGCTTTTTAAATCCAGACATGTGATGATAACATGTTTGGAAGTAAAGTAGAAAGAAAGGAAAAACTGTGTTTGGGTGGTTCCGTGAATCAGACCGGTTTCGGGTAAAAGTTTAAGGCAGATGTCAAACCACATCCTTGACATCGCTTAACTTTAAAGACACTTGTGTATTATAAATGAAGCGGGACAGAGCCAATGGTAAGCCAAGAACGTCACAAACAAAACCCGGAGCAATTTACTGTAAAGGTCAAGTGGAATAGCGCTCATTTCGGTCATGGGCCCAAATCATTTGCATACCATGTGGGATAGAATCGGTCTGCTTTTTGCTTGGAGAAATTTCTGTTACCGTTGCAAAATTACTGACAACAAGCGGGACCGCTTTAGACTTTCAATGCTCTGCCGTTTACAGCAAGACCAAATTTATTCTTGGCCTTAAATAATACCACGGCCCGCCATTCTTGTACTGGAAAGACCTACCCAAACATCCACGGCACACAATTCTAGTTATGTGTGTGTTTTCATAATCATATTTTCTATTTGCTTTTGACAACATCCAGTTCGATATATTGTACACATCTAGAGACGGTAACCCACCGTGACCTTTTCTTTGTCTTGGAGAAGTTTATTTATGAACTGAAATGTCAGACTTACAGGCAGCCGGGGAACACAGCGCAGTTGACATTATTTGGTGTAGCTACTCATCTCATTATTATGACAAGCGTAATATCACCGCACAGAGGAACAGTGTGCCTGACCACAGCTCAGCGCGTTTAATCCTTCCAAGGAATAAAAGTATTATCCTTAAAGTACGCTGCCTGATTTGTGACCCGACTTCAGTCGGCTTTCCTCGTGGATGTCGTGTTCTCGAAAGCCGCGGGAAATGATGGCTTCCCCGTGGTTTTATAGGAAAATAATCATGATCATGACTGTTCAACATAATCATTCACAGGCTTTTAAAACAAGTTTACAAATAAAGTATCTTTACGACTTTGACATTTTTCCACATCCTGCTCGCCCAACATGAACCTGGATCTGTACACAACGAACTCTACATGTACATTTGGATCCGGCTTGATTCTGGCATAAATCCTTGAAGGATCAAATCAAAACCTTCAGATATTTTCTTTGTTCGGAATAATCCAAACTCATAATCTAACGACACCTATTTAGCAGTTCAGATATCTCCGACCAGGCGGCGTGTCTGAAACATGCGCCCGTTCGTATTTTTGGAGAACTGACAAAATGGTCCTCATAAATCAGTTAGAAAACAGCATTTAAATCAACTCAGAAAGTGACCCGTAACGAACGTGTCCGACTGACTGAAGCGAGTAATGGTCTGGTGAAATGTCCACGCATTCATTATGTTAATTACTGATAAATGATGCATGGAAATGAGACTGGAGCAGTACTCGAGGTCTGCAGTTTGAATTGATTTTGATGGAGTGTCATCATCACAGAATATCAAGCATTAGCATTAATATTAGTGCTCATCAGACGCTCTTCTGAGAAGACCAGTCGAGCTGAGACTCAACTCCAAAGGATGCATGTTTTCGGCAAGTTGTTAACTTTTCGATGCAGATTGTGAATGTAGAGGTTACCTTAACTCGCCAAGGTTGAAGACTCCTTAAGGGTTGTTTATTCTGATAAACAATTCGACAAACAAACAGTAGGGTTTGGGGACGTTCTTACGTCTTTAGTTTTGAGGTTGAACAGAATAGATTGTGGTACTGTATATTAGAGTTTTTATTAGGGGTGTAACGAAACAAATATATTGGAACTAAACCGTTTCGGTACATGACCCTCGGTCCGGTGAACGCCTGTACTGAACGCCGTTCGCGTTTCGAAGCTCCCACACAAACACATGAAGTGGTGGATTGTTTAGTTTCGTGTTTGAGTATTAAAGCCGGTTTTGGGACCTGGGCCCAGTCCACATTCGGTGACGTCAGTAATTACAGATGTGTAGGGCACTGGGCACATCGATGGGTACCTGGGACATATTTCATGCAGAAAAGAAGACGGTGTATTCTAAACACTAAAGTTTTTGATATCATACGCTGATCAGTCTGTATCGGTTTTTAGTGTTCTGTACGTCAAATGGTTATTATGCTAGTAAAGCATTATGCAATTATTCTTATTAGAAACAATTTTACTACATTTTATATTTTGTATTTTGTAAGTTTAATTTAGATATTGGTGAACAGACATTTCACTTCAACCAAGCCGGCATTTTTTTCAAGTTGTTCACCAAAATGTTCATGTTAATTAATTGCATAATTGCATTTCTTCCTACTGCGAGACGGCAATAGGAATCGAAATGCGAGTTAAAAACCAAGGTACGTATCGACCTATGAACTTTCTGCACTGTTACATGCCTAATTTTTAATACATGTTTAAAAGTATGCATGTAAAACCTTTAAGAATACAGTATTAAGAACAAATGAAGCCTTTTTTAGGGATTGAAAAAGAAGAAACCAAGGCCAGAACACCAAACAAAATAATGCTGAATATCAGTATCGTTAATTAAGGAATTGCAATTATCTGCCAAAAGTTTGTCAAATGTTACAAAAAATGATGAAAACAAAGTGAGTACAAGATGGAACCGCACTTATTTGTGCAAAAGCGAGTCTTGGCTGCATGAAGCGTGTATCACGAGCTCCCTGCGACCTTCACTTCACATCAGTGGGTCTTAATAGAGAACATTCTCTCTCTTTTCCTGCCTCTTTAAAGCAACTAACCAAAGAGTTCAGCACCTCTGATGCATCTGTAGCAGACGTTATTCCGTTTCTGAGCCGTGTTTTGACAGGAGGGGGCATTGGAATAGAATAGATTGACTGCTGTAGCCTGGAGCCCAGCATTGAGAGGTAAACACACATTTCTGAGTAGTAAATATAATTTTTGGAGTGCAGAAATAACGCAGCATGAATGCGAAATGATCCAGACAGCGGTGGACGTAAAGGACTCAGGAAAGAGGAGAGCACCAGAGATCCGATCGCGGAGATAAAGACTCGTGTCTTCTAACGATCGAGATGATGGCAACATATTGTTTCGGGCGAAAACCATAAATGCACATATGGAACATTTTCAGCTGGAAATGCATAGTGGCCAAATATGTGGTTCATCCCTTAATAAAAAAAAAATGATTTGCTCATATTCAGTATATTGATTTACTTAACATTGTCCTGTAGGACGTTTGTTTAAACCGAATTTGATCACATAATAATCTTAATAATTGCAATAATGGTTTCTATAAAAACTAATTTGAACCCTTTGGAATCCTTACCATGGCCTTCTTATTTTGACACGCACATTTTTTTCAAGATTTCATGTTAAGAGAAATAACCTCGAGCATGCACATCTTGTTTTTTTTGAGAAATGTTATCCTCAAATGTATTTATGTTCTTCTATTTGAATTACCCTACAATCTGCTTTTATTCCTCTACGAGTTTTCAAAGAGGGTGAAGCTTGTTGGGTTTGGACTGGGCCCAAACGGCAGCCCTCCTTTGGATTTTCGCTCTAACCAGCAAGTAACCAGCCAAGCCTTGAGCATAGATGATAATCATTTTATAAAGTAGAGTACACGGACAAGATTAAGTACAATGTAGATGCTGCTTCTTTTAAACGAAAACTTTAGGACACCACGCACTTTATTTGATTGTAAATCTACTTCCCAGAATGGATATGAATGGATAGGTCAAATAAATTCGGCTTTGTGTGTATATGCTCTTTATATGCTATCTGCTGTTCTGGTTCTGTTCATATTTCTTTTCTTAAAGCACACGATGCTAGACTTCCGCATCGCCCCAGGCAAAATTCATCTGCCATACTTGCGTTACTTTAGTTAATTAGTCCATCCCTGCAGAAGAATGGATCCATCCTACTTTCTCTGCATTCAAAGTTGTAAAAGTCGTGCGAACAGTTGAGTACATTCACCTTTTTTGATTATCATATTAATTAATCTTGCTTACTTAGTCGTGTAATTTAAACATTTGAAGCCTTCACCCAGAAAGGCAGTCAGTTGATTTAATTAAGTTGGAAGTCAGATGTAGAACGTTTATCTGACGGATAGCACCAGAAGACATCTTGGTGGATGTCATTAGCTTTATTTGCGCAATAGAGATTGTTAACGCTTTACAGTCCAAATTACGGCAGAGATAAAACAGCAACATTAAAAAAACAATACAATCACATCTGTTCCTTACAGAGCAGCTTGTGTTATTCAGCCGAACAAGAGCCAATCAGAGTCGACATTGGCACTTAGCGTCTGCTTTATATTTTCAACGTAACCTTTAGAGAAACGTCTAACCAACATAATTTATTTTAAATCTTGGTCAATAATAAATCTGATATTAAAGGAGGGGTTTAAAAAATATAAACTTATGTTTACACCACGGTAAAAAAATCTGCGTTATATGTACTACATGGATTTGATTGTTCACAATTTAATAGTGAAACTACATAAATTTCATACCAAATTGCAAATAGAATCCATACAGATTACTTTAACCAGATCTCAAGATTAAGGTTTTTACTTGGTGCAAAAACCAAGGCCACTGTTGTCTGTCTTAATAATAGAATACAAGAATATTCCCTTTCAACCATCATGTTATGTAATCTGTGTTTTACATAGTTACAATGGCCCAAAAATACATCCCCTACTCACCATATCTCACATTTGGCTCATATCGTGTGAATTAAGTACATAAACTTATTATAATCTGATTTGAAATTGTGATCAGCCTAGAAACCAGTTAGAGATCACAGACGGCCCGTCATTTTTAAGAAGGGGGGCAGTGCCCCAATGCCCCCCCCCCTGGATGCCCCGCTGCATAAAAGTGTGAATAAGGTTTAAAATCTTTCCCTTTGAATGTTCCAGTCGAACGAATCTTTCAAATCTCACTTGCACATGCATGAATTCAAACAGCCAAAAGCAAATCACCGCACAATATTGTGGGTGAACCGACACTTTAAATTAGTGATGCCAAGAAGAAAAAGTCAAAACTCTCTTTAGAAAGGAACAATCTCCATTTTCATTCACTAGAGACGTGGTAGACGCACAGCCTGAGCTACGGCTCTCTTTGAATGTGGCAGAAGGCCAACGCAAAACCTGTACAAACATTCTTTGACATGTAAATTCCAGCTCCCATGTCAACAGATCATCTTTGCAGTGTGAGATGCAGCGAGTCCGCTCACTGAATTATGCATCATCTTGTACGCTTCACTCCCGGCTGCTCTAGCCGTAATTGAAAAAATTCACCCTTTTTGTTTGTGGAAGTAAAATTGATTAATTGTTTGGTTTGCGGATGTGGCAGAGAGTCGGGTTCAGTTTATAGTTTGGCTTGTTATAAGGCAGGTTTCACAAAAGGATGCCAAACGCTAGAACGAAATTAAAGGCTCAGTCAAATGTGACTGATCAGAAAACATTACCAAAGGTCGAAGGTGAAAAAAACGATTGCTGGATTTTCTAATCATTTTTAGTGTTGGCATGTTTATGCTGTCCACAGATAAGCAACATCAGTTTGTTATCAATAATGAAATGGCAGAAAAAGCTTTATTAAACTAAATTACAAGTAACAACTTCTGAAATAACACAAAATGAAGCTGTATGATTCCTAAAGGTTAAAGAACGTTTAACACATTGTGAGAGTTGTATTGAAGGCCCAATGAAATCGTTTAAAATCTATTTTTATAAAGCTTAAATTATTCTACATTCCATGTTTCCACTTTCATATATATATACTTTTGCCCGTTAAAAGAAATGCCATTTATTCAAAAACTTTGTTTAAATAGAAAAAATCTTAAAACACGGGGAAAATACACAACTAGGTTAATATAAAACAATATCTTACATCTTCTGTTTTTCTTTTGCCGTTTTAAGTTAACTTACATATAAATATAATTTTTAACATATTTCCAAGCAGTTTTTTATGTGCGTAACTGAAGATTTATATTAACTTTAATTCTTTAAAACTTTAAGACTTTAATTTCGACAGCATGTCATTCAATGAATGATTGACAGAAGCCTTCCTCCATAGAAGAATAAAATGGTAAAAGTCTCAGAGAACTCTTAGAGAAGCATAGTCCCTCTGATAATAAATACTAAAATAATGAATTGTATTTTTATTCAAATCTATATTTCTCAGTTTGAAAAACATAATCAGGAATAAGGAAATATGTCAAAATATTACTTTTTGAATGTGCAGAAGTGTTGAACCACAAACTTATTCATTACAATATGCACTGGGATAGGAATGCATATTTTGGCATCACGTAAAGGGCATCTCTGTGATTTGACTGTGATGACCCATACTTTCAATCAATTACAGGGGCTGTTTACTCCTGTGATAAACCCACGAGCAGTCAGACCTCTGAGAGAGACCACCGTGACTTTATCTTTTCAACTCTTTGTCTGAAGGTTACATTCATCCATCATGATCATGATCATGTCTTGAATGATCACACATTTTGCTCGGTCACCCAACATGCTCATAATTACATTCAGAATAACGTGTGTGATATAAAGGATATCATTTTACATCAAATGTCTTAAGGCGTGTTTCAATGCCTTCATAACAAACCATTTTTTAAGGATGGCATATTTTAACTTCGCACAGGTTCGTCTTTGTCCTGTGACAGCCACCCTACTGTTTCAAAAGAGAGGGATGAGTGATGGACTATTGACGTTTTTATTTTTCTACATTACCATATGGTTCAATAAAGCTGTTGCATCTCCGAGTGATAAATAATGCATTAGTGGAAACAAAAGCCATATGTTATTTATGATATATTTCCACTTGATTGTAATTTTCACTTTATTTGTAAAATTGCCGAAAACATCCGTCTCACAAAAAGTGCTGAAAAAAGGCTGAAATGACATCTGTCCTCTTAAATTTCACTGCGGTGACAGGATAAATAGAAACGACACCAATGTTAAACTCTTCAAGACTTCGATGCGAAGTGCCTCCACTTCGTCTTCAGCTGGAACTAAAAAAAACTCTGCATTTGAAATCTAAATGACCGCAGATTAAGCTGTCAAAAACAAGAACCGGATGTTCTTTCTGAACCAAACCAGCCAGACAGCTCGCTCTGGAACGAAGACAAAGTGTTATTAATGGAAGAGAGGTCTCTCAGTGGACTTGAACTATACTCAAGGATTTCAGACGTTTTTCAGACAAAAATATCATTTTTCAGGACAAAACAAATAGATGCCGTTTCATGATGGAATAGGATCTACAGGTAACCTGTATTTGCAATTTATATACACTATATACCATTGTGAAATGAAATAAGGTTTATGAAAAGTTGTAGCCCTATGGAAGTGCTATTCATAGCTCATATAAATGAAGTCCTCCGTGACTATGCCGCGATCCAGTCAAGGTGCCTTTGTTTGGCAGACCAGCCTGGTTTGCATTTACGGCGAAATGCTTTCACTGCTGCACAACTTTCGTGATTTATGATGTTCCAGAAACATATTACGGTGGAAAGTCTGACATTTCTTTCCATATGGGGAACGTTGCATTTATTGGGTCTTTCCGGGCCCTCCTTTACACTTGACTTATTTCAAGTTGATGACATCGAAAGAGGGAATTATGTTTCACAGATATGTATTATTCCTCTGGGGATTTAAAAAGGCATAACTTGTTTGAAATTGTTCAATGAAAGTGAACACAAAGATGTGCTTGCACATCCTCCTGCAAACGGTTTAATGATTCCACACATCCAAATGCCTTATCACAAATTAATAATAAAGTCTATTTGATAAATACATAAAAAATCGAGTTGCTTTGTAAAGCCTTCACTGGTTTGCACTCTATCTGCCATGTGCCTTGCGCTGCTTTGTCTTTTTGTTCTTATTAACCTTATTTTTTATTTTATTGATATGTCTTTCTACATAAAATTGTGTAATTGTATAGTGGTATAGTTTTTTATCTTTTTATCGATTTACTTAATGTTATCTGTATGCACCGGTGGACTGAGAGTAACGCAATTTCCATTCTCTGTATGTATGTACTGTACATGTGGAAGTATTGACAATAAAGCAGACTTGAACTTGAACTTGACCTAAAGCCCGAAAATATAAACGGCTATATTTACTTCGAAAATCGTGTGATATAATTTTACTGTGAAACATATGTAAAAATGTACAATTTCCATAAAGTGTAGATGTTAATATAGTCAAACAAAGTATTAAATCGACAATTTTATGTTCGAATTTATTAATTCTAACATAATATTTGAGCTATTCAGATTTATTGATTTCACAGCTTTTGATTTCTGTTATGTGAAAATTCTAAATAATAGAAAAAAACAGTAGCACTTTTTGGAGTGAAGGCCGACCTGTGGAGACCACCATATTTTATTTAAACTGATAGCTAGATAGTTGGAAACAATTTATTTGACATTTACACTTTTTAATTTACCGTTTACACTCATTATAAATCTACATTTAAAGTGAGATATTACAATGTGTGCGTAATCAGATATGTCGCCGGCAAAAAAATTGTGCCAATTTGTAGTGACCCAGAGGACACATTAACGTCCAAACCCATACACGGTGTACTGAGACATGACGTAGGGAGCTGATTTTGACACATGGTATGTTTAAGGGAAACTGTCGAGCCGAGTAGGCCACTTCCACAATGCCTCATACAATGGTGGTTAAGCTGTGGGTTATGTCCAGTGAAACGTCTTTAAGACTGAATGTGCATTTACAGAGCTGGCATTCATCTGACAAAAGTAAAAGTCTAAGCATCGGGACAAACAACATCATGGGCCTAAAACTCAAATCGCAAAGAGAAGTCATTTTGGGATGGTTTGATGTGTCGTCCTTCAGCACCCAGATTGGTTCAAGTTTCAAGAGAGCCACAGAATTCCTTCAACCGCAATGTCTGTTGCTAGTTTTAATCTTGGTTGGGAATCTGGAATTGGACCATCTGGCACTCATTCGATCAGATGGATCATAAGCGAACATTCGGCTGTTGTTCTGGACCGACGTGAAACTTCTACTCCTCTATGATTCGATATTCCATGCATACTATAAGAAAAATTCAAAACTCAGTAAAGAGTGAGAAAATATTAAAAGAAAATCATTTGATCGTACTTAATTTTTTACAATTTATTAAGTGGCCATCATCAAAATAACTTCATTTCCCTATGGTGTAGATCAAGTCTTTAATGTTGTTTAAATATCTATATGGTTTTAATGTGCTTAAAGACAAACAGTGTGCAACCTTAAACCATCGTCAAATATTTTCTCTATAAAGCTTAAAAATCAAGAAAATGATCGCGCTATTTCATGCATTCGGACTGGGAAAGTGATTACAAAAATCTCAAAGTTTTCAGATGTCTTGGACTTTTTAATATGATTAATATTTTTAACCGGATTCACATGAAGTCATCTCATCAATGGTGGTGATGCAGAAACTGAAAGACGAGTTAAGCCTTCTTTAGAAATCTTAAGATTTGTTGCTTTTCCTTTTTCAAAGAGCAGATGGGCCAGCAGACTTCTTTAATCACTGTAAGGAAAAAGTGGAGAAGGTCTGGTCGAGTGGCTCCGAAACACAAATAAGTAACAACATGAACTTCATAAGGTTTATTTATATATGTTTTAATTTGATAACACTTAAGATCACGGCCGCAATGTACCGCATGATTATACAATTTATAAGGTAACTAACTGTGATAATATATTTATATTTCCACAGCGGCCATCTACAATGTTTCTATTCTTCACAATGAGGGTATGGTTTCTTGATAGGGCTAATCTTCAGGATTTTCAGAAATGTTTGAAGGAACACCTCAAGCAACCGGATGAGGAATGGGGTGATAAACATAAAGGGGATGATGGCTCCGTGTAACTAAAGAATATGCGTCTATTTGAAAGAGCAGTCTGGATGAGCTCAACGATATATAAACTGTATTAAAGCGTTCTCAAAAGATTTTAATTTCTGTAGAAAGGCAGTTGTCTAGTAAAGTATTCAATGAAGGCCAGAAACACTTGTGCAAGACTAAGAACCTAAGCGCAATTATTCGGAAAATAAAGAAGCACAAGTAACACAACGTGTTCATTTCAGACTCTTATTACAGTATGTAAAAAGCTTGATATTGATACCAGATTTGAAAAAATCCACTGCTTATTGTGCAGAAATTCTATTGAAATGTCAATTGCATGATAATTCGGAACAAAGTGTTTATTAATGTGTACTGCATTAATAGCTCATCAATATGCATGCAATATATCAAACCCTGAAAATCATTTTCCGACTCAATACAAGTTAGTGGAGGTCATGTTCATACCATTAAATCTCTGAATGCATAATGAAAGCAAACAAGTTCAAATTTTGCAACATATTTGGAGAGGTTTTCTGCATGATTGCACAAAGACAACAAACACCGGAGACACTGGACACTGAGAAAGATAATTTAAAAATCATCTGAAATGGATTTGGACGTGCACAGCTGGCATCCACTTCATTATTACGTCTTGAATGTTTAACAAGGAATCACAATTCGCAATAATTTATTCACACGCACTAATTCTGACACAATCAATGCATCAGTTCTTATGTGGTCTCATTACCAAAATAACATTAACGTTCTTATGTATGTTGAGAGAGAGAGAGAGAGAGAGAGAGAGAGAGAGAGAGAGAGAGAGAGAGAGAGAGACAGAGAGAGAGACCAAAAGAGAGAGAGAGACAGAGAGAGATGAGAGAGAGAGAGAGAGAGAGAGAGAGAGAGGACCAGAGAGAGAGAGACCAGAGAGACCAGAGGAGAGAGACCAAAAAGAGAGAGAGAGACCAGAGAGAGATGAGAGAGAGAGAGAGAGAGAGAGAGAGAGAGAGAGAGAGAGAGAGAGAGAGAGAGACCAGAGACCAGAGACCAGAGACCAGAGACCAGAGAGAGAGAGAGAGACCAGAGAGACCAGAGAGAGAGAGAGAGAGAGAGAGAGAGAGAGAGGACAGAGAGAGGAGAGAGAGAGAGAGAGAGAGAGAGAGAGAGAGAGAGAGAGAGAGAGAGAGAGAGAGAGACAGAGAGAGAGAGAGAGAGAGAGAGAGAGAGAGAGAGAGAGAGAGAGAGAGAGAGAGAGAGAGAGAAGAGAGAGAGAGAGAGAGAGAGAGAGAGATGAGATTTTGTTAATAAATAAGTAAAATATAACTTTGAGAAAACCAAGGGGAATGTATGTGCATGGAGGCCTTTGCTTCCAAGAAATCTTGAAATCACCCAGTAGATCATAAACTATGTCTATAGATGTAATAATATATTACATTATTCATAATAAACTTCAACATACTTCAAATGAGTCATTCAGTTCACATCACTGTTGAACACTCAACACACTGCACCTGCAGACCTCCTTCTACTTCCTGTCCTTGAACCGAAAACTATTTTCCAGATCGGCATAGAAACCAAGTAGAGCTTACATACCACATGTAAGTGTACTCCTTTCACCTCTCTGCCTTGTGTTGAACGGGAAAACAGAATTCCATTACACATCCTGACATCTCCAACTCTTCATGATGCAATAAAAGTTCAATCATGCTGTAAAACTCAATCAAGAACCAAATTTATTATAAAACTAGTCTAAAAACATCTAAAGCTTTGTGTGTGAACAGAATGAAACGTAACATGTTTTTTCCTTTTTTCATGTTCCACGTTGTTTTCAAATGGCACCATAAAGGAGGTGAAACTCCCCCAGAGGCGAGAATGCCATGTGTCGGGAAATGTGTATACGGAATGAACCATTCAAAGACTGAAAGAAAATCTTTAAAAAAATATATAGGACATATCTGACCAGTCATAAGGGTGAATTGTTTGAAATTTGGATTTACTCATTTGAATCAATACACCCTTCAATTGATTTGTGGTCTGTAAGGATATGACAAAATATATGGTCAAATGTATAGTTATATCTCAAAACAAGTGTCATAACTAGGCTATTTGAAAATAGCCTAGGGTGCAAACAAAACTAAATCTTGATAAAAGTCACCTTGTCCAGATTAGTTTATTTTAGTAATAAAAGGAAATAATGAGCTCTACCTATAGTCCTCATTAATATGGCCCCATCCATTCGATTAAGTGTAAATATATGATTGATTACTGTGCATACTATCTCCAAGAAATGTCATAATGTTTTTGAATAAAACCAAATATATAATTTGACACATACAAAATCTTGCTACAAAATATACATGTGAAACTTACAACTGCAACTTTCATGGAACAAATCATTCCGATAACTTCAGACATAATCATAACACAATAAAAAATGTGTGTTTTAAAACAATTAAGATAATCAGCAGTCATAACTGCACACTTATTTTCAAACCTATCATCTTAATAGAAATAGTGACTCAATAGGAACAGCAACAGTCAGGAATGTCCAAAGTCAGATATCTGCACCTTTAGTTGTGTCTGAATAACAGAATCAAAAGGTCCACACAGCCCATAATTGCAGTCTGAGAAAGCCTTCAGCATTAAACTGCTGCTCAGATTGGATTATGCATTATTTTGTCAATGGTCTCGGTGAGCAGATACTGAAGCCGCGGGGAGAGATTCGG
>CM065660.1:3741594-3761594 GCA_033220385.1 Triplophysa yarkandensis
GAGAGAGAGAGAGAGACAGAGAGAGAGAGAGAGACAGAGAGAGAGAGAGAGACAGAGAGAGAGAGAGAGACCAGAGACAGAGAGAGAGAGACCAGAGAGAGAGAGAGAGAGAGACCAGAGAGAGACCAGAGAGACCAGAGAGAGAGAGAGAGAGAGACCAGAGAGAGAGAGAGAGAGAGACCAGAGAGAGACCAGAGAGACCAGAGAGAGAGAGAGAGAGAGACCAGAGAGAGACCAGAGAGACCAGAGAGAGAGAGAGAGAGACCAGAGAGACCAGAGAGAGAGAGAGAGAGAGAGAGACCAGAGAGACCAGAGAGACCAGAGAGAGACCAGAGAGACCAGAGAGAGAGAGAGAGAGAGAGAGAGAGAGAGGAGAGAGAGAGAGAGAGAGAGAGAGAGAGAGAGAGAGAGAGAGAGAGACAGATGGTGGATGGCACAGACATCTTCTGGCTGCCAAACCTTTCACATTCTCATGTTAAGATGAGCAGGCTTTGCCAAGATCAGTGTTGTCATGGTAACTGTGTCCCTGCAGCTCAAGGTGATGTCATGATTTTGCTTTTGTTTGTATGGTGTCACTCAGCTTTTGTGTACATATGAACAAATAACAGATTTATTGCATAATAACAGGCGGTACTCAGACCTGTAACGTACAGTATGATGATATACTATGATATCTTTTAAGAAATGCTTAGATTTTATATTTGAATTGTATTATTTTTAATGTCTTGGAAAATGTCAGAAGATTAAAAATAATCTTGATTCTGTCTTGATTTAAACAGACTATGACAGAGAGGTCAACAAGTTCATTTTTGTAGAGATTGTTTTCTACCACCAGGGGGCGCCAAAGTGTGTTTTTTAATGTTCTTAAGTGGTATTTTATTTTTAAACATTTAAAAAAATACTCAGAGAATGTATTAGATAATGTAAAATTTATTTTCAAACTCTTGTGTAACACAAACAGGATAAACAATTTTACCAAGCATTATTGTTAAACTTTTTAGATTTGCTCAAAAATAAAGTGTGAATGTGCAGTTATTGTGTATCAGTGATCCAGGGAAATCATTCTTCATATAGGACATGATATAAAACTCAATAAAGAAGAAAAACATTAACATAATTTATCCCATTCACATAATTTATGTGTAATAAAAACTGTTATTTAGTGTGCTAAAGACAAATCCATTGTAGGTTTGATTTGGGAGCTTGTCATCAGCATTATTTCTTCTGTTATATGGCCAGAGAGATAATCTGATGTAGCAGAACCTCAAGTCTATAACCTCCTTCAGATTATACTCATTCCTGAACTCATTCAGGAGGATTGTGAAGATTTGAGAAGGTTCCTCATGCAGCAGCTTCACATCTCTGACTGAACAGAACCTCCACCACCTTCGGGTCAGCCAGAGTCGAGAGGTCACCCAGATCCTTCTCATTACGGGCGATCTGTCGTAAAACCCGTCGCATGATCTTACCTGCAGAAGAGGTGAGACACTCATGTTTATTCGCCATCCTGTAAAACTAATTCTGTTATTACTGTAGAAACATCTTAACATTTATAAAACAAGAAATGGAAAAGATTTAAACATTTGAAACAACAAAAACTTTTTGCCAGTGAGCAAAGAAAAGCTGCCTGGTATATTAAAAATACATTATTTAAAACATGGAGAAACAACACGTACAAGGTGCATTTTCAGTTTAATAAATCGAAATAAATTCATATAAATAAATCATATTTCATGATGTGTTGATGCATTCAAAATAATTAATAATTTTAAAAATTCAGATAATATTTTATAACAGTTATTGATTTAGTGTAGCGTGGATGTTCAGTAAATTCTGCAAACCTGTGCATGAACATGTTCATGTAAATCTCAGGATTCAAACAGAAATGTATTTAATGGTCTGACAATGTATAATATTTGATATCATTGTAAAATGAATGCTTTATTGACTGTGTGTACAGTAGATATGACCTGAGCGGGTTTTGGGCAGGCCGGGTGCGTTCTGGATGAAATCTGGGGTGGCTATTGGTCCAATCTTCTCCCTCACTGCGTGACAGAACAATCCACACAAACAGATGTTGTTCACGTGTTCACGCAAATGTGTTTGCAGTCATTGATAGTGATGATGACCTCTGACCTTTTCTCTTCAGCTCTCCATTAGTGTGCGGTTTGAACTCTTTGCGGTCTTTCAGCATGACGAAACAGTACAGACACTCTCCCTTCACCGCATGAGGACGACTGACCACCGCCCGCTTCAGCGACTGACGGAGTGTTCGGTCAGAGCCGCTTCCACCTCCGCCGTACTCAACAAATGACCTTAAAGACAAAATAGACTACTTCAGGATTTATTTGGCATCACTTTATTTTCAGACTCATCATTTAATCTCCTTGTCACACCTGTCTCACTTTCTTTCCTCTGAACAACACAAAAGAAAATATTTCGAAGAATGTCGGTAACACTATTGAACCCCATTATCTTCCATTTTATAGAAACCAATGGGACATTTCTCAGAATATCTTCATTTGTGTTCTATTGAGTCACAAATGATTACAAACACATGAAAATGGTTGAGTGATGATTTCTCCCACCCGAGACGTTGAGCATGTCATCGATTCTTCCAGTGATCCAGTAATATCTGTCTTTATCCCGTCTGCAGCCTGAGGACACAAGGACACAATCTTAAACACGCTGCAATATGATCCAGCGACAGGTCAGACTGAAATAGTAACGGCTGAAGTGTAGTTACAGCTCGACATGTTATATGAAATAAGCCTGCAGATTACCGTCTCCCGTCACATAGAATCCTGGGAATTTCCTGAAGTATGTGTTTTCAAAGCGATCCTGACTCCCATAAACACCTCTCATGATTCCCGGCCAGGGCTTCCGAAAGACCTGGGATCAAAACATAAAACTAACCTCTAAACGTTCGGAAGTTTAAGTGATTGAATGAAAAACTAGAAGATGGATCTCACCAGGTACCCCTCGGCCTCTCCCTCTAACTCTTCTCCATGTTCATTTAGAATGGCAGGCTGGACCCCAAAAAATGGGAACGTCTGCCCAGAGACACAAGGACGGATGTGAATACACCTGCACCGCTCTGATATTAATGGGAATGATTTTAAGACACTCACTGCTGACCCCGGCTTCAGGGGTGTAGCTGCTGGCAGAGCGGTTAAAACATGTCCACCCTGACAACACACAAATGCATTTCATCTTGTTTATTAAACACAAAGAAAATATATCAGACGTGTAGATTCTCTTTACCGTCTCTGTTTGCCAGAAAGTGTCGATAACTGGACACCGCTGCTGTCCCACAGCATCATGATACCAGAGCCAAGCCTCCGGGTTTATGGGTTCCCCAACCGTTCCCAAAACACGCAAACTAGACAGATCATACCTGAGAGGGTGAGAGAGAGAGAGAGAGAGAGAGAGAGAGAGAGAGAGAGAGAGAGAGAGACCAGAGAGAGAGAGAGAGACCAGAGAGAGAGAGAGAGAGAGAGAGAGAGAGAGAGAGAGAGAGAGAGAGAGAGAGAGAGAGAGAGAGAGAGAGAGAGAGAGAGAGAGAGAGAGAGAGAGAGACAGAGAGAGAGACCAGAGAGAGAGAGAGAGAGAGAGACCAGAGAGAGCCAGAGAGAGAAGAGAGAGAGAGAGACCAGAGAGAGAGAGAGAGACCAGAGAGAGAGAGAGAGAGACCAGAGAGAGAGAGACCAGAGAGAGAGTGAGAGACCAGAGAGAGAGAGAGAGACCAGAGAGAGAGAGAGAGAGAGAGAGAGAGAGAGAGAGAGTGAGAGACCAGAGAGAGAGAGAGGACCAGAGAAAGCCCAGAGAGAGACCGAGAGAAGAGAGAGAGAGAGAGAGAGAGACAGAGAGAGAGAGAGAGAGACAGAGAGAGACAGAGAGAGAGACAGAGAGAGACAGAGAGAGAGACAGAGAGAGAGAGAGAGAGAGAGAGAGAGAGAGAGAGAGAGAGAGAGAGAGACAGAGAGAGAGAGAGAGAGAGAGAGAGAGAGAGAGAGAGAGAGAGAGATGGACATTATCATACAAACTTCATCCTTAGAATTTGTGATACTGCTTAGCATGATGTTTGTGTGTGTGTGTGTGTGTGTGTGTGTGTGTGTGTGTGTGTGTGTGTGTGTGTGTGTGTGTGTGTGTGTGTGTGTGTGTGTGTGTGTGTGTGTGTGTGTGTGTGTGTGTGTGTGTGTGTGTGTGTGTGTGTGTGTGTGTGTGTGTACATAAGTGGTGTTGTTTGTCAGGTGTGCGTGGGAACGTGTGTGTTTGTGTGCACACCGCTGCAGTGGCTCTCGTCCATATTTCATCAGCAGTCTGATAGCTGTGGGTGCCGTGTAGAATTTAGATACTCCATATTTCTCAATGATCTCCCAGAATCTGCCCACATGAGGGTAAACCGGCACACCTTCAAACTATACACAACCACAAACGCACACAGACACACACACATATGCATATTCTTACAATTAACTCATACACCTATGATTTATTTTGCATTTATGGTGTACAGGACGTACGAGCACGCTGGTTGCTCCGTTGGCTAATGGGCCGTATGTGATGTAGGAATGGCCTGTGATCCAGCCAATGTCTGCAGTGCACCAGTACACGTCGTCATGGTGATAATCAAACACGTATTTAAATGTCAATGCTGTATAGAGCATATAACCAGCAACAGTGTGCACAACCCCCTGTACAGAGAGAAAGAGATCAATGAATGAAGAGCAGATGCTTGGATACAGCATAATGTATACTGTATGATAGACATATACTGTCACATGACCTCCATGATGTTATCATCCAGCTTTGTGACAATCATTTTGGCAAACAAACGTTGAGTCTTTTTGAACACAATCATATTCCCTAAAGCCTGATGTTCGTGTATTTCTTGACTCTGTTAAATTTGCATATATTTTTAATATACTGTACACTATTTAGGCACATGTTTGTCTTCATTAGGTGAGTGAGGTCACTCGCCTTGGGTTTGCCAGTAGATCCACTGGTGTAGAGTATGAAAAGAGGATCTTCAGAGTCCATCCACTCTGGATCACATTCATCCGAGACACCGTCCAGAAGATCATCCCACCAGATGTCACACTGTGCATCCCACGAGGTCTAAAACACACACACACACACACACACACACACACACACACACACACACACACACACACACACACACACACACACACACGTTTACTTTAATTTCATCAAGGAAAACATATATGCTCATATACGCTCATATATAATGATCTTTAAACCTGTTTTTCCAACCTGTAATTTGTTGGAAGCATCACTGATGACAGCATGATGTCTCACAACCACACATTTCTGAACAGACATGCTGAAAGATAGATAGATATGAGAGAGTATGTTTTTGATTTATATCTTAACTTTTTTATTTATCCTTGCACGTATAAAGTTTTGAAACAACCTTACATTGCACATTACAGATGAGGTATGGGAAGAATGAAATGGTATACATTTTGCTTTTCTTTCAGTCTTTGTTTAGACTGTATTTTTGTTTTTTGGTTATATTTCTTTTACTATTTCAATGAGCTGTCTGTGTTCTATTATTGTATCACTTGTTTGCATATCATCTGCACATGCTTTGGCAAAACAAATGTTTGGACATCCCAATAAAACATATTTTAATTAAAATTATGATGATTTAGAAAATACGATCACTTTCAATGCTTTGTTGAAGACAACTAAAGATATTTAATTTATAAATGTATACATATTTCAGATAGTCAGAAACAAATGTATCTTATAATCCCTTTCCAAATAAAAAAATGTTATTTCGTATGTCGATGAGATTTAAATCACTCTATAACATCAACACCATCATCATCCTCACCTGAAGCCCAGACAAACGATAAACATCTATTGTCACTTTCCCATCCTCCCCCCTGATGTTTCTACTACACTACTTGTTTGATCTATGATGCCTCTGTCTCATTTCACACATCGCCATGGCAACATGAAAAGATGTATCCGAGCTGTGCTGTTGCCGTGCAACCCTCGGCGGTTGCGATTGGGAGAGTGACACGGGGCTGACGGTTTGCTTCAGAAGGGTTAAGTCGGGTTTGTGTAAACAGAGTTTGAGAACATGAGAACATTAAAGAGAGATGTACCTTCCCTTACAGCGCTCCAGAGCATCATCTGCTATCTTCTTCAGATTGATCAGTTTATCACCTCTGTAAACACCGTCTGTAGATCACAGAGAGAGAAGGCAAACGTGTGAGAATAGAAGATGACAGAAACACAGGCCCATATGAGGGATGCTTCTTGACACTTTTTAATTTTATTTGTGATGTTGATCTTTTGTAATGTCTTTATAGTAGCTTCTGTGATGTAATAAACTAAACTCAACCCCTTTCACACACCTGCTGTCACCAAAATACTGCACTGAGCGTCCACGATCCTCTCACACAGAGATTCAGCAGAGAAACCTGCGAACTGACAAGAGACAAGACAGATTTACAAAGTTCTGCAATAAAAATGAATTATTTGACCTCCAAATTAACTCAGGAAGGCCCTTCGGCTTTTTCAAATTGATAGTTTAACCAAAAAGGTCATCATTTACTCTTTTATCATATCTTTCTAAAGCAGAACACAAAAGAAGATATTTTTCAGAATGTTGGAAAATGTCCCGTCTGTAGAATAGAAAGGAATGAGTGTGTTCAGTAACCACCAACATTCCAAACAACATGATCTCACAATTTTCATTTGTGGTGATAATTTTAAAATATCATCAGGGGTCTCTACTGCCGGAGAAGAAAGATCAGTTTATTAAACTGGTCTTAAATCCAAGAGGTGAACAATAGACAGGCTGAAATGGGGTCATCCTCCGAGTGTAAAAATACTCTTGATACTCGATAAAAAATGCCTGAGCGCTATTTTTAACATCAGCCACAAACTTTACATGGTACAAGAGTTCTGGCTGGTGAAAATAGTCCTGGCAGAGTAATTGAGGGCATACTCAATGCATGCATGCATGTTTAAATCTCTTTTAGGATCTTTTATGGGACAGAATAACGAAGAAGCCATCCCAACATGTTGCTTAAGTGTAAATTCTAACATTTACAAATGATTCATGTCACCTTTCAAATGAGTTCCAAGGTTTTAATATCACCTGCTTTTAATATCAGAAAAATTTACACAATATTTTTCATAGTAATTATTATATTTTAAGTTTGGGAACATATTAAGATATTATTATATAGATATTTAAAAGAATGGGCACCGTTTCACTTGCATTGGTTTTGTGTCCATACAATAGAAGTGAATAGGTGCCACTGCTGTTTTGTCATAAACTTTCTATAAAATATTATCTTTCGTATTCTGCAAAGTAAACTCATTCAGGTTTGAAATGACAAAAGAGGAACGCTTCATGATGACAAAACTGTTGAACTATCACTTTATTTCATATCTTAAATGTATGGCAAATTAAATGTATGGTAAGTTACTGTATGTAAAGTAGAATGTGAATTGCATAATGTGTGAGATAATTGAACTTTCTCACCACAATCGAGTGAACCGCCCCAATTCTAGCGCAGGCCAGCATTGTGTACACCAGCTCTGGAATCATAGGAAGGTAGATGGCCACTCTGTCCCCTTTCTTCACACCTAAATCCCACATGAACATTTAAAAAACTTTTTTTATTGTTTCCATATGGATGTGTCTGAATCAGCAGTTTTTCATAATATGAAATATTTACACGAGGAAGATGATGATCTTACCCAACAGTTTCAGAGCATTCGCACATCTGCACACCTGTCTCAACAGCTGACTGTAGGTGATGGTCATGTGATGATCAGGTGAGTTACCTTCCCTATAGATTAACAACATTTCAACTGCGTCCCGTTTGATCAGAAACAAATAATATGTATTTTTGCAGACTCGCTGTGTTAGAATTGGATATCTGCCTGTTGTGAGTTTGGCCTTGTGCATTGCACAAGCATAAAGAACAGTTAACTCAGCAGATCGACAAATGCCAACCTGCCCAACATTACACCTGTACACATGCACTTTGTTTCTTACGCAGAACAAGAAAAAAGAGAATTTGAAGAAAGTTGGTGGGTACCAGTTACCACATATCAATAAGTACCAGTTCCCAACATTCCTTAAAATATTTTTATGTGTTGGGCAAAAGAAAGATATACAGATTTAAAATGACAAGAGAAAGACTAAATGATGACTGATTGGTCTAAATTGTCTATATCACCTACTTTCATACATTAAGCCTGTACGTTTTATTCTGTCAAAGAAGTTAAAAAATGAATTTTTGGACACGTGAACACTAAAACTGCGTTCATTGCCTTATATATGTAACTGTGCAGTATGAGTGTGTTCAGATCGCTCATTGTGTCTGTGTCTGTGTTGTGTCCTCTTGCTGGTTAATGTCTAACTGAAGTGTTCACTCCGGATGGTTTGCATGCTTTTGTTCTTGTCATCCGCTATGAGAACTCAACTGTCTGCCAAATCAATCCCATCTGATGTGCCAGGGAAAACACTGTAGGCTCGATTATGGATGACAGTTTTCTTTAGAAAACATCTCGAACACATTATACATGCACTGATGCAACAACATAAAATGTAGATTACCAGTAATATGCTACTTTGTCCCCGAGGTTCCTCTCGTGAACATTTCGGTCAAGAACATTGTAGCAAATGTTTGTTCTTGCACCCTCCATGAACTTCACATGGATGTTCCCTTTTGTGACATCAAAATTGTACTGTAACATCTGTCCCGAGGGAGGTGTCTTCCAAAAGAACTCTTGTGCAACATCTCCCCAGAATTCTGCAGAACATAACAATTGCAATGATTTATACCGACTCCCTGACTCAGATGCCGAGCTTTACACATCTGACATACTGTACCTTCAGGTTCTTCTATAGACTTCTTGTAGAGAGAAAGATAAGCATCAAAATTCTGCACATGTGCATCCGTGAACAGGCCGTTGGGTGGATGGTAAATATTCTCTCCTGGTTCCTGAGGCCCTGGGACAACCATGTTGAAGAAGTTTGCGACAGAAGTTTCTATGATCTGTCACAAACGGCTTCTGTCTCTAGATGAAGCCGTTTATTATGGCCGTGCATGTGCTACCCACCCTTTAATCCATGTCAATCTGCTCAGCTCCTCCTCCACCAATAACAGGGCTTCATTTGGCAC
This sequence comes from Triplophysa yarkandensis, assembly GCA_033220385.1. Classification (NCBI taxonomy): domain Eukaryota; kingdom Metazoa; phylum Chordata; class Actinopteri; order Cypriniformes; family Nemacheilidae; genus Triplophysa; species Triplophysa yarkandensis. The sequence continues at coordinate 3,750,780 of CM065660.1, forward strand.
TCCTACTTTTCGACTGGTCGAGCGACGGCTCGGCTGCTGATCCCACTGCAGAGGGAGGTGCAGCACGAGCCAACGGCCTGACCGGCATCAGGCTGCATGTTTACCCCAAAAAAAGCCCCACACTGATCTTTGAAGCTATATTAGTGCAGACTTCTCATAGACACAATAGTTTGCATGCAAAGACATGTACTATATTCATAAAACTGTTGACACACTTCAATTTACATTTACATTTACATTTAGTCATTTAGCGGACGCTTTTATCCAAAGCGACTTACAATAGTCGAGGAGACAATGAAGCGGTAAATAGCCGATACAACAATAGGTGAACAAGTGCTGCAACAATGTTACCGAGTTACACAGAGAGAGAAGTTACAAAATATATATATATTTTTATTTATTTTTTTAGATAGAGTGAGTAGTTTAGAAAAGAAGGTATTCCTAGTGAGTTAGGTATAGCCGGAAAATTTAAAAAATGTAAGGCCTAAGATCTATTTATAAGCCCTTTATATAGTCAAGACCAATTCAAATGTGGTTTTGGCATGTGTATGATGACAAAACGTATATTTGAATCAAATCAAATCATTTTAAGATAGGTAAATGAGGACATACCATAGAAAATGTGGTGAAGGTTTTTAGGTTTGTCTGACATCGGGGATCATTTTGTGGATATAAACAAACACTTTTAAACAGTTTAATGTCGCTCATGAACATGTGTTTGTCCTACAGTTAGTGATGATTTACAGTCTGTTGTAATTCAGGACTGCTCTGCCCACCCAATACTGGCATTTACTGCAAATGTGTCCGTACAAAGCAATGTTGTGTAACACTCATAACAAGACAAAGGCTCAGATGCACCCACTTGATCTAAATGTCACTTGATTTGATTTCTTATTCATTTAAGAAAGAAAAATTCTAACATACTTTAGTATTTACTGTAGTAAATGTTTGCATACTTTATTAATCACACTTTATGTATATACTTTATATAAACTATACTCAATCGATAAACTAATGCAGCCTGTTTAATATGGTAGGTTTAAACAATACTACAATATCATAGTGTAAAATCTGTAAAAACTGATTAAATACTTTTATTTTTTATTTTAATGCCATTTTAAATGTAATTTAATGCATTGCAAAGTGTAAAATATAAATAAAACATCTTTATTTAATAAATATAGAATATTCCTTCATATTAATGCAGTATATTTTTTCCTAATATACATTTTTTACAGTGTAGTGTACTTTAGTAAAAAAAGTATTTTTATTTGATATTTTTAATGTGGAATAACTTTTGTGAACTACTTTAAGCATTCAGGGGACACTTTTGATTAAAAAATACAATAAAAATAATTATTAAAGTTTTTAAAGCAACTATTTATATTATTAAAGTTTAAATTATATATACATTATTAACTTTTAAGCCTGAAATACACTTTGGCAGATGTACTTTTATCAAAGTTTGTGCGCGCGTGCATAAAGAACCGCTCTGCGCTCGATTACTGATGTCTGTGCGCTCACTCGCTGCGCAGATTACACAACCAGACCCGCTCAATCGATCCCTGATTGACTGATTTCAGCCATTGCTGTGTTTACTGTGACCCAGCGAGATTTAAACATGATTTCTTCCTCAGCTCTGCGCTCTGTGGTGTCAACTGCGGTATGATGATTAAGTGTTGGATATTATATTAATTATGTTTGTTTGATTGTAGAGGTGTTAGATGGAAACAGTGAAGTAAAGGCGGGGACATCTGTGCAAGGGCATGAAGCTAAAGAGCTAACGGCTAATAGAGATTTGTTTATATTTCAGTTTTAATTAAATAAATGTCTTAAGGAAGTTTAAGTGTAATATAATGTACACATATCACAATAAACACAAGTGAAGGAGTGTGAGGTGTACATTAATGTATTTCTATTGTAGGTATGCAGTTCTTTTACTAAAAATTATATTTTATATTATAACACATTCTAGTATAAATACTATAAAATTCTAGTATATATAAATATTATAAAAAATCCTAGTATATATATTATAACACATTCTTGTATATATATTTTTAAAAATTCTAGTTTATATATTATAACAAATTATTTTATATATATTTTAAAATAATCTAGTATATATATTATAACAAATTCTTGTATATATATTTTAAAATAATCTAATATATATATTATAACAAATTCTTGTATATATATTTTAAGAAATTCTTGTATATATATATATTTTAAAAAATTCTAGTATATATATTATAACAAATTCTTGTATATATATTTTAAGAAATTCTTGTATATATATATATTTTAAAAAATTCTAGTATATATATTATAACAAATTCTTGTATATATATTTTAAAATATCTAGTATATATATTATAACAAATTCTTGTATATATATTTTAAAATCATCTAGTATATATATTATAACAAATTCTTGTATATATATGTTTTAAAATAATCTAGTTTATATATTATAACAAATTCTTGTATATATATTTTAAAATAATCTAGTATATATATTATAACAAATTCTTGTATATATATTTTAAAATAATCTAGTTTATATATTATAACAAATTCTTGTATATATATTTTAAAATAATCTAGTATATATATTATAACAAATTCTTGTATAAATATTTTAAAATAATCTAATATATATATTATAACAAATTCTTGTATATATATATTTTAAAAAATTCTAGTATATATATAATAACAAATTCTTGTATATATTTTTAAAAATTCTAGTATATATATTATAACAAATTCTTGTATATATATTTTAAAATAATCTAGTATATATATTATAACAAATTCTTGTATATATATTTTAAAATAATCTAGTACATATATTATAAAAAATTCTTTTATATATATATATATAATAAAAAAATATAGTTTAAAATATATGATATTATGACTGTCTACATGTTTACAAACACAGATGTAAATCTAACAAACTCATGATGAAAGTTAATGTTTATTTCGGATGTGAGCTGTCAGTCATCAGTAATGGGTTGTTGTGTTGTGTTGTTGTGCAGGTGCGGAGCCTCCATCAGACAGCAGCTCGAGCTGGAGCAGGTGGCATCTTTGTGGTAAGACATTCTTCTCAAGTGCTTTTATCCATCAGCTCAAAGGTGAAGTGATGTGAAGTGACATACAGGCAAGTATAGTGACCCCTACTCAGAATGTGTGCCCATCCAGAGTGCACAGACAGACAGACAGACAGACAGACAGACAGACAGAAATACACAAGCACACACACTGAGCAGTACTCACACACTCTTAGCAGTGCACGCACGCATGCACGCACACACACACACACACACACACACACACACACACACACACACACACACACACACACACACACACACACACACACACACAAACACACACCAACCATGAACACACATGCTCATTTATCAATTTACATGCTCAACAGTTGGGAGTAACCACTAGGCCATTACTTCCACTACATGTTTCACACATCTTAAACAGTACAATGGAATAAAGATGTGCAGACATCACTTTTTGAAATCATTGTTATATTTAAAAGGATCTGAGTCTTAACATGCATCATTTGGGAATTACTCTACACAGCATTGACATTCAAATACGTCCCACACCACAATAGTTCTCTTATGTCTGTGTGAAATGACTGTAAACCAAACAAGACTTCGCATTTACAATTACAAGTTTTGTTCAGTTGCCATTTTTCACTGTCGAGTAAACAGGGGTAAGAATCATAAGTCATCGTCTGCCGGTACTGATTTTCAAACTATCAACCTTCTTCTTAGAAATCCAACTTTCTAACCACCAAACCTTCATACTATTTGATATTGAAAGATGTCCATGACTGATAAGTAAATGTGCTGTTTATTTCAGCATAGAGACACACCATCCAACAACCCAGAAACTCCATTTGAATTTACCCCAGAGAACATGAAGGTAATGGATTTATGCTTGCATTTAACATCAAGTATAAACCAAAATCAAATATAAAAATATCTTGGGATTGTCAAATATGTTAAATAACAAAGATAACTTTGTGTGTTTTATAGAGAGTTGAAGCAATCATAAATAATTATCCAGAGGGACACAAAGCAGGTGCCACTATACCTGTGCTGGACTTGGCTCAGAGGCAGCATGGATGGCTGCCTATTTCAGCAATGAACAAGGTGAGAAAACTCATTTTACCTTCAAGAAATAAAGGCTAGTATGTTAGTTGTGAGGTCACCGTACTGTACTATACTTTCTCCAACATAATCTTATTAGTCACGGCGATCCTGCAGATGTTTGGATGCAGTCTTGAAAACCAGTTAATAATGGTGTTAAAATTTAGGAATGTTTGACCTTGTTATAGTGTCATGTAATGTTGTAAAAGTGTTATAATTTGACTTCTCCTGCAGGTGGCAGAGATCCTGGATGTTGCTCCAATGAGGGTGTATGAAGTTGCAACATTTTACACCATGTTCCTCCGTCAGCCAGTGGGCAAGTACCACATCCAGATCTGCACCACCACGCCATGCATGCTTTGTGACTCTGACAGCATCCTGGAGGCCATCAAGAAGAAACTGGGTGAGCAGAAACCACTCCAGCTGTCAGCTGAATCATCACTGTTCCAAAAAATAACTTTTTGACAAAGATTGCTGCACTATCTGTAAAGTTGTATGTTATTTTTCCTTGAAGTGTATAGATTCAATCATGAACATGAACACAGGCGATTCTAACTGCACAGTATAAAAAATCTGCATCACTTTTCCTGAACTGCAGAGGGCTGCAGAGAACAAATAACTAAAAAACATAAATTAGAAAATCTCCTAATGACACTAGTATGTGCACATCATATGTACTATAAAAATAAATAAATAAATTAAAGTAAATTAAGAATTGAATAATTCTGGAAATAGGTTTTTTACCATGAAAGTATTTTGAATTTATTTCTCAACATTTTCTTATTCTTTCACACAGCAAATTTAAAACAGACCATAATTACTAACATAATTCAAATTTTTATTGATTTACTGGAGGACATGAAACACCAATTTTTTATTGACACAATTTTATAATTTATCACAGATTCAAATTTTTCAGAAAATCTAAAGTTTTCACATTAACCATCTTTCATGTTAGGACACGTAATGCTACACATGCTATAAGTACATGATCAATACTTTTTGACTACAATAGAAATCTTTCCCGTAGGTATCAAAGTCGGGGAGACGACACCAGATAAATTATTCACGCTAACAGAAGTTGAATGCCTCGGTGCCTGTGTGAACGCCCCAATGGTCCAAATCAATGATAACTATTATGTGAGTATATATTTGTTTTTGCTTTTTCCCTCGTAAGAGTTTAGTTTTTGATGTGGCTTACAGGGGAGATAGATTCTCTGTTATGAAGTTTGTGCCCATTAGATGGTCACCTCCATAATTCTTTGATTCAGTCCATCAGTTTGTTTTGGGTCACTTACTCAATATGCGAACTATTAGAGAAAAGTCAGTTTGATCATTTAAAGGTGCAACTCTCTTCAGAAAACTGAATGTCTGCAGTCCAGGACATTAAAGTAGACGAGAGGTTCTGTTGAGAGGTTTACGTGTCTTGGTTTAAAGGGGACTTTCCAGAGCTCTATTTGAATATGGAGATTTGTTTTCCATTTAGAAACCGTCCCACGTCCATGGTTAATGTTTGTTGACCGATTGTCAAGCTAGTTTGAGGTAAAACAGAGCCCTGGATGACCCACAAGGTCAATGATGCAATGTGAACCCCTGAACCTTGTGTGATTCACTGTCTGAAATGGGTTAGCAGGTCTTGTTCCCACAGCTTATCGTTGTTGAAGTCATTCATTTGCTGCTTTTTTTAGTTCTGTGAGGTTTCTAATTTTATTTTAAAAGGAAAAATGTTGTCGGGATAAAGATGAAATCTCTGTGAAATGTATACATCTAGTAATTTTCTACAAACAAATAATTCTGTATTGTGTATTGAGATCACTCAGTAACTTGCATTTAGAGTCACATTTTCAGAGGTGATATATAAGGGAGTTCACCTTCTAAGTTATTCTTCCAAGTAATTGTTACACATGAGAAAGTCGATTTCTGAAAGTGTTGTAGTTTACTCATATACTAAAATTAAATTTCCTGTTCCTGTCAGGAAACGTGAAGGAAATATTTTAATCTTAAAATGAAAGAAATCAACCATTCTAAAGGCATTTATAAGGGGTTTTTACTATTTAAATTACTACATTGTGGGATTATGTGATGTTATTCACATCAATTATCTATTACAATAACACATAAACGCCGTGAATTATAAGTATTAAGTATTTATATATTGTGAATTATGCCCTTGAATTTGAAGTGCCTTTAAGATGTAAACATTATAAATAAGCATAAAGAAGTTCCAGCAATATGAACATGAGAATTACAATAAAGAATAAAGGTGAAATATTTAAACAAAATACATTAATAGCTCTAATGAATTAAAACAAATGTTTGAGATTTCTTATAATATGAGATTCACTGAGTTGAAGATGTTTGTAACAAACTCCTTGTGAAGGTGAAGATGACAGGACGAGGGTGTAATGAAATTAAAAACACAAATCCTTATTTCATGTACTGTACTTTTATTTTTCTTTGCTTTGGTTTGTAGGAGGATCTCAAACCTTCAGACATGGATCAGATCATTGATGAACTGAAGGCAGGGAGGGTTCCTCTGCCTGGTCCCCGGTATGAAAGCCTTTCATATTTTCTTTATATCGTTATAATAGGAAGTAGGTGATATTCCAAAAAATTATCTCCTCGACAGGTCAAGCTCTAAATTTATTTCGCTTCATTATTTATATTTATGTAATATGTAGAGATTTGGTAAATCAACGTTGGCAATATTTCAACATTTTTAAGATTACATTATTGCATTATATATATTAGTTTTCCAGCATCTGCGCCAAGCCTTTGTACATTTTATTCAGAGTCAAGTGTATTTTAGTTGTGAGGTCACTGCTCTGTACTACACTTTCTCCAACACAATCTTATTAGAGGGATTAACTGTTAATAAAAAGGGTCAGCTGTTAGTTATAGGACACTGGACGCAAGCTTATCTTGTAATGTCTGTACAAACAGCTGTATTTATTACAGATATAACAGTAAACGTGTCCCACACATCTACTAAAAGCTTTAATTATATTGTAATTATAAAGTATATTATGTGATGTTAGTTAATAAGTCTGTAATGAATGATTTAATTGAATTTAATGTCCTTGTCTCCATCAGGAATGGACGCTTTTCATGTGAACCTGCCGGTGGGTTGACTTCATTGACAGAACCACCCCCAGGACCAGGCTTTGGTGTGAGATCTGATCTGTAAACGCGGTCCTGACTCGAGACCTTGTAAACATTAAAGATGTTCTGTAAATAAAATATTACCATTAATTATAATCACTGTAGCGGTATAATTATTTTAAGATAAATGCTCTGCCCAAAGTAACAATGATAGACCCTCGCACAACACAACATACGTGAGTGTTTTATCCAGATAACCCCTATGGTCTTCTTTGATAGTAAATACTGTTAAAAACATCCTTCATTATCACAGGGTTCTCTCTTCTGTCAAAAAATAAGCATAGACAAAAAGCATGAGACGTTTTTGGCGTTCCATTATATTTATTTAAAAATACAAAGAATAAATGTGTGTGGCAATAAGCTGAACCCGTTTTTGAAAATGAAAAATAAAAATATTAATCATAGTCATATGCAAACTAGGTTATAAACAGAAAGCATGTCAAAAGACGAACATCCTGCTTGACACATGCCATTCTGAGACTCCAAACTGAAACTTTGGTTGCACAATGGTAAATACTTGAGTTATCAGAAATAAAACAACGTAGATCTTTATGTACACATTAGGAAATAAAAAACAAAGAACTGTGGAAACAGAAAACTATAACAAGACTTTTTTATATTCAATTTTCATTTATATGTTTTTCCTCCAAGATCCATATATGGGCAATCCCAGCGTTGGGGTTGATGTGGCATTTTGCATTTTATATATTAATATAATTGTTAGGAGTAAGCTGAACAAACTGTTTTTGTTATATGAAGTCAGTGTTGGTAGAATTTAAACATAAAAAATCTGAATTGTACAAGTTTTCTACTTGGAAAGATTTAAATAAGATTTCTGTAAATTAAAATGTACAAACCAGAATCTATAATACACAACAAAAAAAAGGGTAAACCATCCAAGGGATAGATCTTTATAGAACATAAACTACATTTACATTTAGTCATTTAGCAGACGCTTTTATCCAAAGCGACTCACAATAGTCGAGGAGACAATGAAACTATTATATTTTTATTTTCAAGTGTTCATTTATAAGCAAAATTGAGCGTTACGGATGTGACAATCCTGAAAAAAATCCTATACTTGACTATGAAAACCCAATAAATAATTGAATATACAATCAATAAAATAATGCCAGCCAAAAGTTGACATTTGGTGCTATAAGTGTACTAAAAACCTGTTTTTGGTAAGGTTGACATCTTCATGGAATTCCCTATATGTCATTATTCATTATAATAGATGAAATAAATTAAATATATTGATGATTTATTGTTTTCCTATGTTTGATTATAATGTTACACACACACACACACACACACACACACACACACACACACACACACACACACACACACACACACACACACACACACACACACACACACACACACACACACACACACACACACACACACACACACACACACACACACACACACACACACACACACACACGTTCATTACACAAAATAACACAACAGTCACGTGTCATGGAACTAACTCGAGCTGGTCTGTGCTGACGTCACTGAGCCCCTCCCCCCCGCACGCTCTGTGATTCGAGCTCTTTCTGTAACGCAATAGTAATCTCTCTACTGCGCATGCGCAGACACGTCACTTCACTGACAGAACTGCGACACAATAACGACGACACGACTGGCGCCGTTTCACTCACAGCTTCACATTTAAACGATAAAGTGAATCAGATTAAATAAAAAGAAATACCTTGTTTATAAAAGCCGGCGCGTCTCTCGACACGAACGTTCCAGAATGTTCGAGCGCTTTCTGTTTCGCCGCAGCGTCGGCCGGAAGAGGTGACGTCAGAGTGCGCAGCCTCAGCCCCTCCCCCTCCCTCTACTGAACAAATACAACAGGACAAACCACAACAAGGCATGAGATGAACATTAACTTGTTTTTAATTCACTTATTTAGAACATATACTTCAATATTTATATTTATTTTATTTTTAATAATAATATTTATTATATTTTATTATTTTTAGTAAGGCTGACATCATTTGACCATAGACAGAGAGAGTTCAACATTTCTGAAAGTGTGAATGTTATAAACATATTATAAAGGATTATGACATAATGACATAAGTGTATAGAGAATAATAAATTAAAAGTATGAATTAATTTCAAAACAAAGGTAATTTAGAAATTACATTTTTAAAAGATAAGAGATAGCATGGATGATATTAAATAAACAAACCCTAAAACCAAAGGTAAAAAATAAATGGCCAATTATGAAATAATCTAATTTAGTCATGTTGCAATATATAATAAAACCCACATATTAGTTGAATAGAATATAAAACAATGCAAATATGGAAGAATATAATATGTAATGTTGCATTATCACATATTAGAACAATACCCACAAAGAATACAGAATGGAATATAATAAAACACTAATATGAAATAATAGCAGATATGAAATAATTTAATTAGTAATGTTGCAATATATAATAAATCCCACATATTAGTTGAATAGAATATATTACAATTCAAATATGAAGGAATTTATTGTGTAATACAACAATATATAACAAAACCAACACATTATTTGAAAAGAATATAATACAACACAAATTTGAAATAATATAATATGTAATAAAGCAAAATATAACAAAACCTACATAGTTGTGGAATACTGTATAATTCAACACAAACATGAAATAAATTAATGTTACAATATATAACAACCCAAAATATTAATATATTAATTATATTGAATAGAATAGAATACAACACAAATATGGAAGAATATAATATGCAATATTGCATTAAAACATATTAGAACAAAACCCACAAAGAATACAGAATAGAATATAATAAAACACAAATATAAAATAATAGCAGATATGAAAGAATTTAATTAGTAATGTTGCAATATATAATAAAACCAACACATTTGTTGGATTCAATAAAACACAAATATAGAATAATAACAGATATGCAAGCATATAATAACTAATAGTACAAGATATAACAAAGAACACACATTATATGAACAGAATATAATACAACACTAATATAAAATAATAACAGATATGAAAGAATATAATAAGTAATAGTACAATATATAACAAAGAACACACATTATATGAACAGAATATAATACAACACTAATATAAAATAATAACAGATATGCAAGCATATAATAACTAATAGTACAATATATAACAAAGAACACACATTATATGAACAGAATATAATAGAAGACAAATATAAAATAATAACAGATATGAAAGAATATATATGTAATATTGCAATATATAACAAAGAACACACATTATATGAACAGAATATAATAGAAGACAAATATAAAATAATAACAGATATGCAAGAATAAGTAATAGTACAATATATAACAAAGAACACACATTATATGAAAAGAATATAATAGAAGACAAATATAAAATAATAACAGATATGAAAGAATATAATAACTAATAGTACAATATATAAC
>CM065660.1:3769094-3801594 GCA_033220385.1 Triplophysa yarkandensis
TTGTTGTTTTCAATTTAAGGCCTCGAATCAAAGCAGAGAATCCGCATCTCTCCTCTGAACACAAGGATAATTCACGACTGACTTTGTCTTCTCTGGAACACAAAAGAAGATATTTTGAAAAATATCTGACAACTATGGGTTTGTGTACATACAATGGAAGTCAAAGGGGTTAATTGTTGTTTGGTAAAAAAATCTCCTTTTGTGTCCTGGTGTGGAAAGGCATGCACATTTGAATTGACTTAAAGTGATAGTCCACAAAAAAACCCTTTATGACTTTTTCTTTTCACACAAAATAAGGTATTCTGAATAAAGTTGTTAAACTGAACAGCGGTGGCACCGAATACCATATGGCCACAAAACGAATACAAGCGAAGGGGTGCCAGTTATCAACATTCTTCAGAATTGTTTTTTTTGTGGTTTGAAGAGAGTAGAATAATATAAGTTAGATTGAAATTAATTTTTGGTTAAAGTTTCACTGTCAGTGCTTTATTATTTGGTATACTTTGTTTTAGCGTTATATAAAACGTATATAAAACATGCATTTATTGTGCAGTGTTTTGATATTTATTTTGTTTATGAGTATTGTAGTAAAAGTAGCAAAGCTTAATAGGTCTAAAAAGATTAAATGTAAGTCTAGATTCATGGATTTGCATGATTTTAACAGAGGCGTCTGTCTGCAGGAACCCAAGTTGCAATGAGATCTGCACCACTGCCTCTGCACATTTCACCGCTGTGTTTACAGTCACGTCCAGGTTTTGCTTTCATTGGCACAGATGACACGGCTACACTGCAACGTTTCTATTGAGTTCATTCGCTGCACGCTGGACGGTTTGAGAAGACGTATCTCAGTGAAGCTTGTGCGAGCTGGAGCTGTTTATGCAAGAGGGAGGAGAGAAAGGAAATAGCACGAGAGAGAGAGAGAGAGAGAGAGAGACATGCGTTAGAGCAGCCTGACTCACTCTCTCACCCATTAGACATTGGCCTTTGTGCTCTGTAGCTCTCCCGAGAGAAATTTCTCTCCTCGCTTCACCGTCAAACTCGATGCCATTTTTATTTTACAGAATTTCTTTATTTCCGCATAGACACGGGCTTTGAAGCGTGATGTTCTCTTTTCCAAAAAGAGAGTTCTTTGTATCGTCTTGATTTTAAGAACATTTCTCTGATTTTGTATGTACTGTTGTGATGGATTTGTATCAGGTCTTGTTTTGCTGCTGTAAAGCTGAAGGATTTAAAAGAGGTCTATGTTTGAGATCGTATTTCTTTACAAACGTGGCTTTTCTCCCACGTGTTTGAGGAGCTCACCGTTACACTGACCTCTAGATCCATTTTGTAAAATAAACACAGACGCTCTTGAATATCCCTTAGCACAAATATAATCCAGCAATCTTGGTATGAGAGCCCCAGAATTTTCGACATTACAATGTTTGAATGAATGGTCCTACTACCTACTAGTTAATTTATTCACCCATTTTCTAGGTCGTAGTTATAAACTGATAATTACACAATCTTAAAATATTCATTTCATAGTATCGTTAACCAATCACCACCTCTTTAAAATTTTGGAATCACAATTATTACAAATCCTTCTCTACCTTAGTATTTTTATATGACTGTTTCAGTGACAAATCCAAGACAAAACAATAAACAGAATATTAATAGACCATGATCTCACAGTATATTTGAGTATAGATTCAGAGCCAGTCGTGAGTATAAACTTAAGGACCTCTGTGTCCTTGACACGCTGTTGCTTATAGACAGGTGTTGTTGTGCATGCTAGGGAACGTAAAGCGTCATCTTGTCGCTATGTTATTGATATCATGAAATTTGTGATATGAAACTTTTATGTAAGTAAAACTTTATTGTGGTATTATCAATTGTATGATATGGCATACACCTGATGTTGTACTGTAGTTACTATTAAATTGTATAAAATTATCTAAATGTTTTTTATTAAATCAAAATATTATTTTTGCAAATAATAATCTATGTTTGGTTTTTGTGTTGAGCAACATTATGACACCCATAGTTTATACTTTATAGCTTAGCTTTTATTTAACTGATGTTGTTTAAACTGTGTGCCAATTCATTGACAAATCAGTCGTGACTAAATAGAAAACTATTTTAGTTTATGATGCTTTTTGAGAGTCAGTTGTCAATTGTGCCCATTAAAAATGTCAAAGTTTTTCCCCTTTCTCGTGTTCCTCTCGTACCGCACACAATAATAATCTATGTTTCCTCTTTTTCGAGTCCCTTGTAGAAACAGAACATGTGTGGGGAAAACCCAATGAGAATACGTCATGTTTCATTCTTCACTCTTCTAAATGTCAGGGTTTGAAAGTTTGTGGGATGGCAGCGTAACGCGTGCCTCGCTGGGTGAACAGATCTCAGCTGATGTATCGACTAGAGCTTTCCACTACTGATGTTTCCACAATGATGGAAACATGTAAATTGACACACTTACAAATATATGTTCTTCTGTGGTTCTGTGCAGTACCTTTGGTTAAACCAAGAATTTTGTGTACTTATCAAGGGATATTCATGTCTTTGTGGTTCTCTTTAGACCGTGTTATTAATGTTCTGTTGGTTTGTCAGATCTCGGTATTGGTTTTAAGAGAGTAAATAGTAGCTGGAAAAGGTAAATAAACATTTATAAAACAATAAGTAATAGGTAATACATTTTAACACATGCTGATATAACCAGTTGTAACCTAAATTTCACTCTTAGTTTGTGTTTCTTCAGTTTTTAAAAAATTGTGACGGGATTTGATAGTTTACGTAAAAGTGTGGAATAAAAACGTACAAATAATATTTTTTGTGGGGTCTGTTGTGGTCTGGTGGTTAGAGACTTGTAAGTAGTAGGCTTGCTGCGATAGATGGTGTTGGCGGTGATAACGGTATTAAGTCACAACACCCTTCCTCACTTGCCCACCGTGGCACCGACTACCACCGTGTTTTTATTTTTATAAATATTAGTTTTTTTATTCCATTGAAAAAAAACACTTTGTTTAGAAGAGAACAGACACTACAATTAAAAACTAAAAGCAGCTCCTCAATGTTCAATGCAGCAAGCCTAGCAACCAGTCACATCGCAGAGAGGTTTTATCACGTGATGAGAGTGAGTTGAACTAACTGAAAAGGAAGAGAATGGAGGAAGATCTAATTTCAAAATGCAATGCAAACTTGCCTGTTTGCTAATATTTTGGAAATCGCCATCTATACTCAAGAGTATATAATGAAAATCGGTTCCCCCTCTTGACAAAGCTATCAAAAAAATATCTTTGCATATGTGTAACAATCTGCGCATCCGAGAGGGGAAACAAAGCAATCCCCCACAAATTCCCATAATAAGCCAAAGATTGTACATATGTTGGGTTTTCCAGACAAAAAAAATTTAAACTGCAAACAAACCAATTTATACTTTTATGTATGGTTTAAGGTGATCATGGAAGGTTTTTTTCTTTTTTTTACATTCCTTTCTTATTTAAATTTGGTTTTATCTTATTTAAACTTTGTGGAATTTTATTTAGACCTATTATGTTTTCTTATTAGGTTAAAAAACATTCTAATATACATGATAAACATTCTATGCTTCTTATGTACTTTGACCCAGTTTGCTGATTTTCAAATTTTTTTTCTTCAGTACCATGGTTTAATTTTATTCTTTATATTAATAAAAGTTCTATGTTTAATATAAGTGAGTTATAAATTAGATCTCTTTCTCTGCATTGTTTTTTTATCTAGCATTTACATCCAATTGCATATTGTCGCTTATTCCAAAGTGAAAGTCAAATGCGCACCAGCATTTATAAGCAATTTAAAAGCCCCCTTTCCCCACACGGTGATCCCTGTATTACCGGCGTTGTCACATATCGATTAACCGGTGGGAAAATTTTCTCACCGTTAGAACCCTTGTAAACAGAAGGTTGCTGGTTTGCATCCTATTGCCAGTAGACAATGGCAAGACATCAAACCCCTGTTTGCTCTGCGGTGATAGGTTTGCACTCCACAATACTCGTAAGTCGATTTGGATAAAAGCATCTGCCAAATGAATAAATTAAATGCAAATCAAATTTTTTTTGTTTCAGTTGAATAGATATGCGACAAAAATCTTATGTACCTCGAAAAAGCCCAGGTAAATTGCGACCTGCCCAGTTAGATAACATCATAATTTATCTACGAATTTTCACTATTTTGTACGTTTTTTCGAAACTGATGCATGCATGTATGTTTAATGTTTGGATTACCACTATTATTATTTCATAAAGATTAATGATGATAGGGATACACCGATATGGAAATTTGGCCGATAAGGATTACCAAAAACTTGCTTATATTTGGAGGCCGATAGCCGATGTATAGGCCAAAAAATATTTTTTTCTAAGCATGAAACAGGCAAACGCATACAGTGAACAACTGATTTTATTTTAAGACTACAGAAAAGTTTGAACTGATCTCTGAACTACAGTTACTATACATTTCTTTGGCCAACTTTTTTTTGCGTA
Source organism: Triplophysa yarkandensis (assembly GCA_033220385.1). Classification (NCBI taxonomy): domain Eukaryota; kingdom Metazoa; phylum Chordata; class Actinopteri; order Cypriniformes; family Nemacheilidae; genus Triplophysa; species Triplophysa yarkandensis. The sequence continues at coordinate 3,773,597 of CM065660.1, forward strand.
AAATCTATTGCTTGACAAAAAAATAAAACATATATAAAGCAAGTGACGATTAAAACCTTAGTGTCCAGGAGCAAGAATAAGAAGTGGTTCAGCCAGCAGAATTAATACCTAATTTACTGGCCTAAAGATATCGGCCTAATTTTATTATTGGAATGATAACGATAAAACTTAAAATAGTGTTAAACATTGCTCAAATCACTCTTGAATCACAGAAATAAAATAAAATGTGCTGTACTAGCACTACACTGAATGGCAGAGAAACTGTCAAGTTTAATATTGCTTAACCCAAAGTAACACTGAACAGTTTATAAGATTCAACGTTTGCCATGATTAACGGCAATAAGTATTCAGCCGAAGTTTGAATATGTACGTCGAATATGTATCTGTTTGTTTCATGTACTTCACACACGGTGTTTGTGGATGTTTTACTGTCGGTGTGTCACACATGATCACACACAACCTTTAATAATCTCCAGCACTCCTCTGAGCATTTAGGGTTAGGGATGCTGCTGTCAATCATACATTAAGATTTGAATATAATGTTGTCAAAATAAAAGTCCACCATCAAAATAAAAAAAGTAATGCTTGTGAAAATGTTAAAAAAATAACAATTCAATTTAAATAGACTTAAAACAGCAAAAGAAAAACAAAAGATCTAAGACGATAGTTTATATAAACATAGTTGTATAACATGCTCTTATTTTCAATATGGACCTGCCATTGATACGAAATAACAGCATTACTAGGCCTGTTTTTCATTGGCCTGCCGCATGCTTTTAGATTGTAGGACAAGGGGTTTATAGAAACCCTTCAGTCAACAGCTTTTGTGTGTATGGTTTCCACGCAGATGCAGACAGGAAGTACAGGTGCTTTCTTATGACCAGATGCATGCACGCTATAGTGTATTCATTTTTTCATATGTAACTGTGGTTTTAAAAACAAACAGTGTTGCGTGCAGTCTGTGTTGCAGGCATATGGAGCGAGTAGCTCTACTTCCTGTTTGGATGCGAAACCACAATTACATTTTCCTGAAAATCCCTTACAGCCTGTGTTTTATTTACGTATAAAGACTCTCCAGTAAAGATGCTTTGGGGTCAGTGGAAGTGGGTTTCGTGCCAGTCGACGAAACTCTCAATTGTTCTGTTTAGTGGCATGAGTTTAAATCTGCTGTTAAAATTCTGTAGTCGGAAAACACTAGTAAATGACTAGCACTCATACACGATATCTTCTACATTAACTAAAAGGGCATAAGTGGCCTGGTGGTTCGAGTGTAGGACTTGTAAACCCAAGGTCGCTGGTTCGAGACTCTGTACCAGCGGGAATACCACGACTGAGGCGAGTCCCTTGGAGCAATGTACAGTTACCCCCAACTGCTCCCCGGGCTCCGCAGCATGACTGACCACTGCTCCGGTTGTGTGTTCACAGTGTTTGTGTGTTCATAGTGTGTGTGTGTGTGTGTGTGTCTTCACTTACTTTGTGTGTGTGTGTGTCTTCACTTACTTTGTGTGTGTGTGTGTGTGTGTGTGTGTGTGTGTGTGTGTGTGTGTGTGTGTGTGTGTGTGTGTGTGTGTGTGTGTGTGTGTGTGTGTGTGTGTGTGTGTGTGTGTGTGTGTGTGTGTGTGTGTGTGTTTGTGTCTTCAATTACTGTGTCTGTGTTCACAGTGTGTGTGTTCACTTACTTAGTGTGTACACTGGGATGGGTTCAATGCAGAACACAAATTCCAAGTACAAAACACCATACTTGGCCACACTTCACATCACTTCACGTATACAAAAATGCTTAGGGCTGTCAAACGATTTATCATCATAAATCTCATCAAGGAACAAAAAATTGTCTTAACAAACATATGTCAGTGTATTGTGTATTTCCACATAATTCCTAAAAACATAAAAATGAATAAGGGGTTACAAAGCCTTTTTTCTTGGTGCGAACATTTGTAGTAATGGTTTTACAGCCCTAGTTGATAATGCATACATGGTTTGTCCTTGGTTTTCAGCTGAAAACTGAACCTCTTCAGAAAAATAAGAGTTTGCAGTCAGTATTTAATGTAAAAGAGGAGAACAGCATCTTCTGCATAAGTAAAAAAATTAAAAAATAAAACAGTATTTATACATGAAGGTCAGTCTTTTATTTGTATTTTATTTATAGACTATGAGTGGGATTGTACTGTTAAGATTTATCATCAAACCTTATCAATATGAAGCAACAAAACACGAAAACTATTTGTGACTATATTGTGACATTATTTTCTGCCCATGCTTACGGTTTTTGTGAATGCTTGCCACTGCCAATATTGATAATTATATTATATTCGCACATGACAAATTTTATGCACAGAAATGTCATATTATAAAAGTGATCTAAATTATTTGTTAGAACGTTTGCTCACTATTAGGGGCAGCAACATAAGTGTGTTTATTATGTTCATTAAACAACAGTAAAACCTCACTGACATTTTTAAAGGTAAATGTAAAAGGGGAGACCAAACATTAAAAAGAATATATTTGTGCTAAAGCTACAATTTAAATGCCAATACGTGAGATTAATACTGAGATCATGTTTGTGGTTTGTCAAATTTTTTTGGGATTTACCTTATGTGTTGTACCACTGTTACAACACAGAGTATTCATTATTCAGTTATACGTTCACATACCTGAGAACCAGGTTGTAGAACTTGATCACTGACTCTTGTATTTATGTCGTGTTTCCGAAGCATCTGTAAAGGAGCCTGTCTATCTTCAAACAATGGTCAGGCCGTCTCGCAATGTCAAGTGTCTGACACTTGAGATGAGACGGTCAGCAGACTCATACGCATCATCACATTGTTCTGTGAAGTTGAGACGTGCTTGCTTTCTTTGTTGCTGTAACAATGAGAGCTAATGGTCGAGGTTTAGTCAACATTGTAACCTAGGTCTGCGGAGTAATGAAATACTGACATTAGTGACAAATCTTGAAGGGTCCATTACAGCATTACATTAAGTCTGACATAGAATATTTGTTTAATTTATTACCTAGCGTTTTTCCAAGGCTAAGATTTTTTTCTTCATTGGTGTAGGAAATTATAGGAGATTCATCTCTAATTTTTGCTGTTCTTTCGCCATCTCTGGTTGAAACATTCAATGTCAGGTCAGTCAACAAACTTGACATTAACCATAAAATCTGACAAATCAAATTGTAAATCTTAATTATAAGCTTGGTGTTGAGAATCTTGTTAATGTTTTGAATACCTATTGTTTATGTGGACTACTTGTTTAATAATTTTTAAGTTATAAATCACATCAGAAAATTGTCTACGTCTGTTTAGATTTGTTTAGATATTTGTACAATTTTTTGAGATGTAAAGAATCTATACTCTGTGCACAGTCTGACATTAAATCCGACAACAAATGTTTATGGGATGTAATGTAGCCATGAAAAGTTGTGTGAAAATTGTAGGACAAACTTGTTTGGCCACTTTGGTTGATCGTAACCTTACAGCGTTTGGCACCGTTTTATATGTAATTTGTGAACTCGCAGGACCGTGCTTGGTCCTGTCATTCCTTGCAAACTTTTTGTTTCAAATGGGATATAAAACTTCGATTGTTCTCTATGGGATTAGATTTGTGGTTGTTGTAGGATTGTGTAGGACTTGTGTGAAGTGAAACCGACCGCTCGGATACGAGAGAAAGAAAGCTAGTTTGACATCACCGTGGTGTTGTTTGGTGCCAAACAGGGTGTTTGCACCATGCGTGGTCGTTTGGTATGTGAGACGCTCTCCGTCTGAACTCTGTATGTGAGCTTGGCTGATAACGTTGTGTTGAAACGGTTTACGCTCATGTGGTAGTTTCATAAGGGCTTCTGTTCTCACCTCACAACATGAGTCGCTACATAAGAATCTGTGCTTGTGAGTTTCATATGAAGTCGATTAAGCATCATTCAGTTGTCTTATGCTTTCTGACTTTTGTAAAAAGTCTTGTACTACTAAACCTTTTAGCCGGTGGTATACAATGAGATGCTTACAATACCGTACATTTTTTGAGCCATTTATTGGAATTTAAAATCTGGGCTACATGATTATACAAAAAGTTTATAACATTTAAGACTACACATTTAGATTTAAGGATTCATAAGATTATGAGAAACATTTCAGCGAACGGTTTGTAAAGTAGTTTTTAAATTGTTTAGTAGATCCCACCCACCTTTCTCTTACCCTGTTGCTCATGTACGCTTTTTTACATGTGTTATATGTAAAAGGCAGTATTTTTGCATTTGTATTAGTACAAGTTGAGGTTACTAGATGTTTAGCTGCAATAAACAATATAAATGAATAAAATCGTTAAGGCCAAAGTTTTGTATATCTTTTAGAATAACATTTTTTGTTATCAGAAGGGTCCACCCCATATGCGTAAAATCCTATTTTTCACTAAAAGTAAAAGAGATGGTCCCCTCAACATAACATTTCTGACAATATTTTACTTGATTCAAAACTATATACATTCCTTTTTACTTATGAAAAACAATGGAGATATTTAAAAAAAATACGAAACGAGATTCTAAAGAATGAAGGAGAGTTTTGGGGTATTGTCATTGACATTCTAATTGTCCCCTCTAAGGGTAAAAATTACTACAATGAAACAAGTTTTATGGTCATGTTGTTGTTAGTGTGTAGTAGTATGTTATATTGTATAGACTAGAGTCCGTTGGTTAGAAACATGACAAAAACTTTTATCTAAACCTTTACTAATAGTATAGTCTTTGCCATGTGAAATTTTAAGAATAAGAATTTTCGACGGTTTTCCGAACATACATTCTATCAGAATGGGTGAATGTGAGGATGAAGGGCAGACATATAGGATAACAGAGGTTTGGTAAACTAAAAAGGAAAGTATTTGTGATTGACAGGTTTCATCTTAGTGACGGTGAACAGACATAATTTGCTTAATCCTTTTGGCTTTTGCAGTCAGGAAAAACTTCTGTTTTACTGGTATTAAATAATGGGATTTTTCTATTTTTTTAGTGGTCTGTCTTTGTTTGATGTGGCTCTTTTTTACTGAATCTGGTAAAGCAATAAAGCTGGATATATATAGATACCATAATTCTCACTTAAAACAACAATTTCTGTCCTTTGCGCTGGTGTTTTGCAGCAGTATAATTAGCAGCGCCAGTGTTTTTAACACAATTATTTCACCATAATAAATGATACTCGTATACATGTTCATATTGACGTGCTGTTTTCTTGCTCTATATGGATTTCATAATTTCGGTTCAAATATTTGCCATTTTATGCTTCATGTGGCGGCAATGAGGCAGATTGGTTTTTGCCTATCAATAACTTGGTTTTTCCTTCTATATGACCCTTTTGACCCTGTCTAGACGCCCTCAATCAGTCCAAGCCCACTATTATTGTATTTGCTGTCTTATGTTTGTTCGCGTCTTCTAGTTTTCTGCATTAAAAAAGATTCAGAATTCATCAGAAATGTGTGCTAAATATAGCACATTATATTCTGAAATGCATGTTCATGGTAATTCATTTTCATTGATCGGAATCCGTGCAGGAATCCGGGTCGTTCCCGCGAGGCCGGTTAATGCCGAAATATCATCTCAGGCCGACGCATGGTAACGGCGTGCCGTGTGTGAGTCATACTGGTGCATCAATACACTGAGTCATTGGGTCGGATAGAGGCGGTTTTATGCCTGTGCGAGACTGCAGTTTGGCCTGTTGGTATTTCAGATGTGTTATAGTTTAGTAACGCTGGCTGTCTGTGTTCTGATGTGTAATTAAACGTCTCGTCTAACTTCATCGGTTGCTTTGAATTTGCTCCGAGCCATATGAGGAATTTGATCTCTTTCAAATGTTACGGAACAAAAGTGTTTCTTTTTCTTAGCTTGTGTATTATATTTGCAGCTGTGTTCATTAGCTTTCTTATCAGCTAGACAATACAGTCTTGAATGCAGAACATATCAGGTCGTTTTCTGTTGTTGTTGCTTGAAAATTCGGGTATTCCTTGAAGTTGATATAGCAATAAATATTTTTAGTCTTGCAGTTATTTGGTGGTATTTAATACATAGTCTCTATATGGACTGGAATTAAGAAAATAACTATTATTGCAAAACTACATAACATTACTTACTTCTAGTCTCAGACTCACAATGCTAAACTTATGTTACTGATTTATAATTTGAGTGTTTAGTACAATCTTTCAGGAAACCTTAGTAACTTTGACATTATTTCACTTAAAGTACGTAAAGTCGCCTATGGTTTTATGTTTCGGATATAGATGGCGATCGAGAGACGAAAGTAACAATCGCACATTTACCTCAAACAATCGAGTTTAAAGAAGTGGTAACAACAATCTTTATGTTTGTGAACTTCATTTCGGAGAAGTGTCTCAGGTGTATGAAGGTTTTGCACGTTATTTGAAACAGACTGAAAGAGCGTTGCTCACTATAAAAGCAAGAGATCCTCAATTGACTCAATTGATAAAAGTGTCGTTGTGGAGTCTGAACCACAGCCATTAACATCAACGTTGTCAATATATTTCTAATGTTGTTTTAATCTGTAACCTTAGTTTTGACATCCTATACATGGGAAATGTAATGCTATGTAACAAATAAATTGTATTGTTTATAGTTAGGTGAAACAGTTTTCATATATATTATTATTACATATAAGTTGATATTAGCAGAGGATTTTAGGATGAATGATGACATAGACATTTTCACATTAGCTAACGAGTTATAATCATGGTTACATCCATCTGCAGTCTTGGCTGCTGACAGACTCAGAGTCAGATTCTTGATTGTATTTGTATGGCTTGACCATACTGTAAGCTATATTTAATTGTATGAAGTAGCTTGGCTTTCTTGGAAAATAATAGTAAAGCGTGGTATCTTTTTGGAGATATGAACACTGTGATTCTACACTGCAGGTCCTCAAGATTAACATAAGAGTGAATTTAAGAAAATAACACTGTGAAAATAAATTTGCCAGCTTAATCTTTCGAATGATTTTCAGAATTTTGATTTATGATCAGTATATAATGTTATTGTATAAACACAAACACACAAAGAGCAATGTCGACCCCCCCCTTCATTCTAGTTTCACGTCGATTTGGCGAACCCCCCCCCTCCAATTGCTGTATAATCTGTAGTAAATGGTATATTGTTCTGTGTTGCGTGGGTATCTGTGGTCATTAACCTACATACAGAACAGCGGGCCGCAGGCTTCTTAAAGCTGTATTGGATGCCCTGTATTCTGGAAGTTCAGCCGCCTCTTCTTCCTCTTTAATTTTTTGTTTTCCAATAATTAGTACTTACAAAACCATAAAATCATATTACTATATATTCTGTTTTTGTTTTTTGTTGACCAGATAAAAAACTTTTTAGTCTCTAAAACTTGAATATTGTCATATGAAATATAGTATATAATTTACATACATATGAAATAGAACATTATATAAATTGTGTCATCACTTGGAATGTCAAGTTTTCAAACATTATATTTAATAAAATATAATTATGTTTGTGCGTGCATCAATATTTCGTGTATATTTATTCCCATTGCGTTGAGGTGTTGTTTTTATACACACTATAACATTTTGTGTTCTCTTTCAAGTGTCATAGAAAGACACATGGCAAAAGGAAAGGAAATATTTTTTATTGCTTAGAAAATATTTTGTCTGTGATATTCCTGATGTTGGCTGTGACTCACTGTTGTGTTGTGTCATGTCGAGGTTGTACTGTGGTTGATCTGGGATTACTGAGCTCATGGTGTTGCTCTTGTGTTTTTATCGTTTTCACTGTTGTGTGATTCAAGCATAAGGTTGGGGGGTGGGAGCAGATTTGCCGGTCGTGGGTTTGAGTTCAAGCAAAGCCAATGAAAGCAGGACCTTTACAGTGTTGTTATAGCGGTTAGGTTGAAGACGAGAGCTGCCAGCTGTCTATTGTTTTTAATGAAAGGCTGCGAGGAGGTTGTGTGTGTGTGTGTGTGTGTGTGTGTGTGTGTGTGTGTGTGTGTGTGTGTGTGTGTGTGTGTGTGTGCTTGCATGTGTGTGCTTGCGTGTGTGTGTGCTTGCGTGTGTGTGTGTGCTTGCATGTGTGTGCTTGCGTGTGTGTGTGTGTGTGTGTGTGTGTGTGTGTGTGTGTGTGTGTGTGTGTGTGTGTGTGTGTGTGTGTGTGTGTGTGCTTGCATGTGTGCTTGTCTGCCTGTGTGTTTTTGTGTGCTTGCATGTGTGTGCTTGCGTGTGTGTGCTTGCGTGTGTGTTTGCTTGCGTGTGTGTGTGCTTGCGTGTGTGTGTGCTTGCGTGTATGTGTGCTTGCGTGTATGTGTGCTTGCGTGTATGTGTGCTTGCGTGTGTGTGTGTGTCTGCTTGCGTGTGTGTGTGTGTGTGTGCTTGCATGTGTGTGCTTGCTTGTGTGCCTGTGTGTTTGTGTGTGCTTGCATGTGTGTGCTTGCATGTGTGTGCTTGCTTGTGTGTGCTTGCATGTTTGTGTGCGTGTATGTGCTTGTGTGTGTGTGTGTGTGTGTGTGTGTGCGTGCGTGCGTGCGTGCGTGCGTGCGTGCGTGCGTGCGTGTGTGTGTGTCTGTGTGCGTGCCTGCCTGTGTGGGTGTGTGTGTGTGTGTGTGGACCTGTGTTTGTGTGTGTTTAGGGTGCGTGTGTGCTTTACAGTCTTGGTTTGGTAAAGGCTTGTCCTTCCCTTTGGAAAGTACTTGTATTCTACATACATTTTTTTCGTAGAACAAAGGAGTCATGGAATATATTAGTAGTGTTATTGTTTTGTTTCACATTTGTGTTTATATTCATATTTGTAAATGATGTGAATCTGCCTGTTTGTGCATTAGTGTGAATGTGTACTTTTTATTGTAAGCATTGCTGGTCATGTTCCCTATGCACATGCCTTTCAGGGCCGAGCGTACTTTATGGCATGGAAGTATAGATTTACATAAATAACATATTCTTAATCCATTCATGAAAGTTTTTGTAAGTACTGTGCATAAATGAGTGTATCAACATTTTGTAAAAGTGTTGAAATTGTACAATCAAATATTCTGTCATTAAAATATTTAAATCTTGAACTGTTAAAAAGGCCTTTCATTAGATGCATATACATTTATTATGTGGAATAGTGACTCATGTCGATGTCTCAGTATGTCCCTTTTTCAGAAATAGAAATGTCTCCCCAATGGGGTTCAATCAAAGTTCTCCTCAAAATATCTTCTTTTGTTATTTGAAGAAGAAAGAAAGCCAGTTTTAGAATAACTTGTAAGTGAAGTATTAATTTTTGTGTGGTTATTTTCTGTAATCTCTTTGGTTAGTGTCTGTGTTTACATTTAGGCATTTACCAGACGCTTTATTCAAAGCAACTTACAAGGAATCGAGGAGAGAATGAAGCGGTAAATAGCAAAGATAACAAAAGGCTACAACTACCAAATTACATAAGGCAAGATAAAACCTGTTAGGAGGACATTTTTTAGGTCAAAAAGTAAGGGGGTAAGTAAAGATGTTTTATTGGGGTAGGTGTAGTTTTAAGGATTTTTTAAAAGATAGAGACTGAGTCTGTCAAACGTGTTGTAAGGGGTAGATGAGAGAGGTCTCCTCTGCATTGATCATTCAGTCATCGCATCTCGCTGATGGCAATGAAGCACTTTCACCAAACTCTTGCGTCCGTTATCCAAATTTACTGTCTTTTATTTCTGAAAGAAGCAAAAGTAAAGTGTGTTGACAAGTAATGTACTAAGTGGATTTTATTTTTAAGCCGTGGACATGTATGACCTCTAACTCGAGCATCGTTACGTTATTTCGAGTAAACTGTTATCGACAATGATGACGTTTGACGTAATTTTGCACAATGGTGGTGTTTCCATTGGTGCAGAATGGCTTGAGATTACTTTCAGTATTCCTGAGTATAGCTATCATCTGTTCTACACTTGAAAAGTGTGATTTATTGGACATACAAAAGAGAAAACACAAAATAAACATTTGACTGATTGATTTTATATATAATGAATTTAAGTTCTTAGATAATGTGAGAACATTGTCAGTTATTTTGGCCACGCTTAACATTGATTGAAAATCTTACATTTATACTTCAAACAACACAATCTTGTTTCAAGATTTCACTTCATTAACACCAATTGTACGAAGCTGTCCTGTTTTGCATTTTTAGCCCTCATTGGTAAAAACCTGTTAATTTTGAGATAATAATTCAAGAAAGAGAGTTAACTTTGCATTGCATTATGGGATGCAGTATTCAAGCATGTGTGGTGGTTGTGTATGGCACATTTTGCATTGTAGGACATCCACATTTTTTGTTTTTGTGTACATAAATTATGGTTTTGTGAAGTGCGATAGATGACCCAAAACCAGACTCATTAAACACAAATGCAAAAATTTTGTTCAAAGATCCCCAATAACACTGCTTGTTTTTATTAACCTCTGTTTAATTTTAAGAAACCCAAACTTCTAGTTTAAGATTAAGATCACCAAAATAGGGGTCATTAATATTTTTATTGTGTTGTTTATGAGTATAACAATATATCAAATAATTGCATATCACAATAAATGTTACTATTAAGACACATATTGTAAAAAAACTGCAACATATTTCAAAGTAAAATATATTTTTATTTTATCAGTTCGGTTTTATGCTTTAGCAACTATTCTATGTGATTACTTTACATATTGGAGTAAAATCAATTTTTTCAGTCACAAATAAGAAATGTTATCATTTTTAAAGTTATAATTTAATATTATAAATATTGTTATGCATTCATAATCATGAAACCAGTGTATCATTAGCCGCTTTAACAGATACAGGATTAAACAGTAATTTGCCAGTACATTATAGTTAACACATCATGTGTGAACAGAACCTTAACAGTAAATCCGCACTCCCAGTTATAAAAAAGCAAAAAGTTACATACTGACAATTTTAATACCTAAGGGTTTATTGTTATTGGTATCGGTATCAAAAATTTCTACAATATCCAGCCATAAGCACACCCTCTCAAAAAACTTTACATTCTCTCCATTACCAACGTATAGACCTGTGTGTAGCCTTACGTGTGACTGTCACAGGTTTTCTTAGACGTTCCTAATAGACGTTCCTTTCAAAGTCTGTCATTTCCAGCCCTACCATTCAGTATTTTTGTCCAAAGTAGAACAGAATGTGTTGTTGTGTCATCAGCCATGTCATCAATGAAAATGTTTGTCACATACATGAAAACATAAAGAAAAAAAACACCACGGACGGTCCTCGTTTACAATGCTGTTGCTTGTGTGAACTTCACATTTGTGTATTTACCATTAATTTAATTTGACTTTAATTTAACAGAATTGCTGTGTAAGGGGCTTAATATGTCGCAACGTCATGGTTTAAAAACAGTGCAGAATCCTAGAGTATATTCACAGTATAGAGCAGTCTTCCTCAGTATTTAATGAAATACGGATTTAATGATGTCTTTATGTTACCCGTGGGTAACGATTTAATACAGCCGTTTATAAAATGCAGTGGTTTTATTGGAAATGTCCTGCTGTGTTGATGGTTGTTATTTTTATTTTACCTCACTAAAGTTTATTAGAAGTCCTTGGGGCCGTATTCCTCAGGTGCTTCCTAAAATGATGTCAGCATATAAACTTTATCCCTCTTCCTTTATTTTGATGAGCTAATATATTCTGTGAGTGCATTTGGACTCTGAATGAGATTATATAGAATATATGTCACACTGTCTGTTTCTCAGACTCTTTAGTGTTTGGAGTCACATCCTCTTATGTCATCGGCAAGAAGATTTGAATTTTCCATTTTATCTTCTGTCCGTCCATCCGTCTCTTTCTGCTGGTCTGTTCTGCTGTCTTAAATTTTTCAGCTGATTCATGTCCATTATAAAGAGCGAACTCATTCCATCAATATTCATGGTGTCTTCTGTCTTCAGTGCTGGCTGGTTGTATGTTTCTTTATTTAGAGAATATTTGACCATTATACATCTGGATTTCATAATGCAGGTATTTCTACTTGGTTTAAACGGCTCTTTACTCATTACAGTCATTTACACCACAGCGACCCTAACTACCTGATGTATGATATATTCTTTTAATCTTTACCATCTCTGTTTATATAGATTTTTCTTTACTATTGAACCACAGAGTATATATTATATCTCTATTTATTTTTCAAAGGTGTAGTGCTATGTTATTTAATTCAATATTAAAAACATGCAAAAATTTAATGCAATGCAATAGTTAGGTCTGCACAATTGATCGGGATGATGTTCATTTTTCTTATTTCTGTGTGTTTCTGTATGATGGGGAACTTAATACAGTAGTGAATAAGAGATTGTGAAATTTCTAAGTTGACATGTCCTAAACATTTGTTTTGTATTTTACTAATAACAAAACTCTCATAAGTATCTTTTTTTACTTTATATTATTAAATATCGCAAGTTTAGTATTGCACATGAAGCTGCTCCACAGAAAGTTATAAAACATTTAAAAACTTCAATGTAAAGTCTATTAATCGATAATTTACATTTTAAGTATTTATCATAATACATACATTTATGTAAACATCTATACATTTGATATTTAAGGTTGTGGGTTTGATGCAGGGAACACACATATTGATAAATCTAGATAAAGTCAAATATGTTCACTGTAAAAATGTCTATCCTCCATGGCTGTAGTTTGTTGTCGTTCTTCCGGGGTTGAGAGTTCACGTGGGGTCGTAACGGAGTCATGAGCAGTTGTAGACAGTGTGGTGGCATACAGGGCGGTCTGTTGGTCCTGCTGATGGGAGAATAAATCAGAGCCGTCAGTAGTTCCACCGCAGGCCGAGGTCACGCTGTAGGCTTTACAGCACACTGTTTGTGTTTCCACTCGCTGAGCGTTCCTCTCCTTCTTCAGTCCAACAGGCAGGAGTAGAGCCGGTCATTTACCTCACCGACCAGTTTGTCTCACTATGCTCCTTTTATTTCTATAATATATGACAATACGGTGGATTATAACGAGATATATGGATGAGATATAAATGTTGATCACAAGGGAACACTAAACGGTGAAAAGTATTAACTGGTATTAAGTTTTTGTGCATTATTTTGCAGTTGAGCAAAATGAAACAATACAAAATTATCAATGTATACATTTATTTAATTGTATAGATAATTTACAAATGCATTTACTTATAGTAGTATAGTACATCCAAAAGTCTTAGTCATAATTTGTTAATCCTCAAACCTGCTTGTGACTCGTTAAGGGCTCTTATAATTGATTGCTTGATCAATCAATTGCAGAATAAAGGCATCTGTTAACAAATATGGATGTGGATAATAATTTTATATTAATAAACAGTAACGCATACATGCATGTATTTATGTATCTGGGAAGTTACTTACATTTTTATAACGATTTACCAATTAGATAAATTATATAAATATAAAATGTATACATGTAAGTTTTATTTTTTATTCTTTATTAACACAAACACTAACTTTTGCTAGTAAATTACCGTTTGCCACATATCTTGACTCTTCTTTTCAGTAAAATACCAAAGGAAGTTTGTTTTAAGAAATGTTTTAAGCGGTGTTGGGTGTTGAAATTCTTTAAAATATCTTACTTTGTATTCTGAAGAAGAAAGTCATATCTTTTACCTGGCAGGGTCCGTGCACAGACTAGAATGTTGTTTTAGCATGTTTACATATTTATTACTGTGTTTACATTAATATTCAATTTAATATCAATAATAATTTAATATATTTAATATCAATAATAAATTTAATAATACATTTAATATCAATAATAATATTCATTATATATATTAATATTTATGTTAGGATCTTGTTTTTTGCAATCAGTGCAATGCCCAAAAAAGACAAATATTCATATTTGCTTAAAGGTGGGGTTAGTGATTACTAAATAATGCCTTAGACAACTGAGCTGGACAGAGGACCAAAACAAGAAAGCGGCAACATGAAATCATCAAGGGGGGCTTTAATATTAGGGCTGAAATTTCTGAATGACTTTGTCTTTAGTGTAGTTTTAAGCTTGTTCAGTATTGCAGTTTTCACAGGAAATCTTGTGGTGTAGCCTGTTTCTCATCACTGTCTCCTCTTTCTCAGAGCGAGTGACTCAGCTAGTTTTCATTCGTTCCATTGGGTGTCAGGTGTCGTGGAAATGTTATTTCCCATGAGCCTTTGCTCTGTGTCATATGTTTGTATCAGGGGAGAGGGCGTGAGGTTGGTATTGTTCAGTTTTTTGTGTCTCTGTTGGTTAGTTTTTTCCCGGCCGGCGGCATTAGATGGTCCCGACTCGTTACTCGTTATTTGTTTTGATACTTCTCTACTCACTTATTAAATAACTTAAAATAATTGAAGGATTATGGTTTGAACAAATCCTAATGATAGACATAAGTTATGCTCTAAATGGGCTCTATAACAATATATTTTGCCAAGAAATTATGATCTGCATAATGTTAACCTATGTTTAAGTATTTAAGATATTTTAGATGATATACTAAAGTATTTTAGTATATAACACATATATGCATTTAATTCTCGTATACAGATACTTCAGCCAAAAGTTAAACTTATTTATTTGTCCTGAAATCCGTATGTGACTTTTCAGTGCAACAAAAAATATATTTAGAGAAATGTCTTAGATTTGTAGTCTATGGGGTTAAGTGTTGTTTGGTTATCAACCTCGAAATTCTAAATATCTTTTTGTATTCTGAAAAAGAAAATCCTATAGGTTCATTCCGGTTTAATATTAATAAATTAGATTCAGCTTAACCCTAATGATTTAACAGAAATAACATACTTCAATAATACTTATACCAAATAGTTTCTTGCAAATGTGTTAGATTTTCTATACACTTTCAATGTGTTTTCAACTGTCACGTCAAGCCAGAAAAGCACTGAAATACGTCTGATTTGTCTAAACCGGTTTCATTTCTGAGATGAAGCTTTTGTGGTGATGGATTGTTTCTGGCTCCCAGATGTTTCACCTCCTCACCGAGAGTTCAGCTTTGACAGATGGTTTTTAATGTATTTTTGGACCGGCAGCGTGTATTAAACCTTTGAGTTGAAGGATCTCCTGCATGAGATATTCTCCACACTGCTGTCAAGCTCTGGGTTTTTCTTGCAATATTTTTGTTTTCATGTCTTGAGGGGATGTCTCATCGTGTCTTTGGTGAAGAATATGATTTGCTCGACCCACATAACAAGCGTTGTATAATTTAATATCATTGTTATTTAACTACATTTAAGCTGTTTTCATTTAAGATATATCTAGAATGTATATTAGCAAAAAAAGGCTTATTGGATCATTTCTGTTTGCTTGATATGATACCGTCTCACCCTAAGTTGTATGTTCTTGTTACAGTCCCATGATGAAAGCCGTGAGCCGTAGCTGCCACAGCTAGTCAGAAGATGCACCATGGCCAAACCGGGATCAGACCGTGATGGAGCCATGGTGGAGAAGAGTGCCGGGAAGAAGGTGAGGTGGCTTCTGATGTCTTTGACTGTTTACATATGTAGAAGCATTAAATTAGCACTTGAGTAACTGCCTTTGGTTTGAGAAGTGAAGATATGATAAAGAAAGGATGGTGTCTGTGCCGACAGCCTTGACACAGGTTCCTTTACCCACCCCTTTGCCGTGTTTCTGTCCTGTCTGTTGTCCACTGTCCTAAATATTTCAAGGCATAATTGGCCATAAATATAGATAAAAAAACAGGATGGCTTGGATGAAGATATAGTACATGGAAATTAAAATATGTGTTAAAGTGAATTATACATATGCAATAATTCTTTTCATGCTAATTTTATCTTTCCAGGAAAGTAAAAACGGATGATAAAGTGTTATTTTGCAATAAGGCAAAATCTCCCCTTCATATGAGATTGATTGCAACATTTTTTATACACAAATGTAACTTGTAAAAAACATCTTAAGATAAGAAAGAGTATCAATATCACACAAACAAAGCTATGTATGTCTGTTTAAATATTCCACAATTATTCTATTAAAACCAATTCAATCACATACTCAAACATTTAAATATTCAATTTTTAAATTGATTATATGTTTACTGATATGTTAATGCGGAGATACTTTAAAACATGTTATGAATCATATGTTCTTCATCGAAATTTTTACACTCTCATGGTTTGTTTTTCCAGAGTAAAGAGAAAATCTCTCCCTTCCCAAAAACACCAAAGTTGGATCGGAGTGAAATCTTGGGAAAAGAAGGAAAGTCCAAGGCATCCATGAAACGGAAGTTGTCCTTCACCGTCAGCCCACAGAGGAACGAGGAGCGAGACTCTGACACCGGTCAGTTTTAGTTTACCATTCATCTGTGCCTTACTGTCTCCCCCTTTTGGTCATTTCGTGTTTTGTTAGGTTGTTTATGTGAGTATTTTAGGCATAAGCTAGCCCCAAAATCATGAACATGCTGGTGATCAGAGTCTATTCAGAAGATGTATGTAATTTCATCAGAATTTTTTTCTTCTGCATTTAAAAACAATTTTTAAAAATCAAGTTATTAATCAATTCTAATTAAAGTCAACCAAATGTTGACGATTTATTAGATAATCTAAAACCCAAGAGCTTAACACATGCATTCATCAAAAAATACTCAACACTTACTGAATGTTGACCGGGTTGTTTCTCGTTATTCCACGTCAACTCGAAGTACCGGACTAGAAGTATCGTGTCAAAGGATCTTTTGGATATCTTTTGTGTTTTTGCTTCAGTAAAAAACCAAAAAAATTAGGCCAGAGAGTAATTCAAAATATGGTTGAATAGACACAGAATAACCAAATTGAAACCTGAATGATGTCACTTGTCTGACATGATGTTGTTTGAAAACACATTTGCGTGTGGCCTAAAATGAGCACATTTTCTGTTTATTGTAAAGATTAGCTGCCAAGACTTGTAGCATCTTTTATTGAACCAGGAGATAAACAACATTATAACAATGGATAGACAAAGAGTTTAAATCTGAGACTTGTAGAACTACTTGCACATTCAAAAGATGGAATATACCATATAGCAAGATTCATTTAGATCTTTGAAACGTTATATAATATGTGTAATTCCTTGATATCCTGATTCTAGAAACTCTGAAACTACGATCATGTCAGAAGGAGAAAACTGTTTTTATTGATCCAGTGTTTTATTCTGGGATTGTGGGGCAGGGTTGGATCTCTCAAGCAGGGATTGGTCTTTTGGTGATGTCATCTGAATGCCAAAACCTTTGATCGCTGTGTTATGATTTGAGGGGCGCTCTGTAGGTATAATCAGTGCTCTGCTCTCCCCTTCTTGAACCCTGACCCCAACCCCCCACCCCCCTCTGCTTTTGCACTGTAGATGACTCTGACCCTGGCCAGTCGAGTGATGCGTGGGGAGAAAGATTACTTCCTCCCTGCAGGATCTACGCAGGTAACCGCCTCTACTAATTCCGGCCCGCAGCAAGCCCGTGCTGTGTCGAACCAAACCGCTTGAACCCAACCGGACGCGTCATCGCCGGCATGGCCACTGTTTTGATTCCTAAACTTGTTTCAAAAAAGCTAACTGAAGTGAAGTTTGTTTACAGATGTGTAAACCAACTCCTGCCACAACACCTGCGATTAGGCTGAGAGAGACTGTCAATGCACATCGCATCATTTTGTGTTATGAGATAAGAGATTTGTTTCTGTTGGTCAAGTTGTACAAATATTTTCCTGGTTCATCTTCTGCGTTTTTTAATCGCATGCTTTTCGAAAAGACTCGTGGGTATCAGGGTAAGGCAGATAATGCATGTCTCTGTAAGGCTGGCGGTTTTTCCTTCTTTGTTTTTCACCTTTTCCAACAGTATTTTATTAAGTGATATAGAATGTACAAAAATAAAAATGTGCTTTTTATCATTTTTATTGTTGCTGCAGACAAAGATGTTCCAGACAAGAAGAAAGTTAAGAAGGAGTCGTGCAACAAGAAGTCCACACCAGTTAATATTTTGTTCGGCTACCCTTTATCAGAGCGTAAGCAGATGGCTCTTCTCATGCAGATGACAGCGAGAGACAATAGTCCAGGTAATATAAAACTTCTGAGACCTCGACAGTTCCAAGTTTTACATGTTTCTCTTGATCCTTAATACTATAACAATCACACCTCCTTCACATGTATCATCCTGTTTATAGATGCTCTGCGAGTATTGCTGTATTCAGTGTTTAATCCCAGCCCTCCTTTCCTCTGTAGTGTTGTCAGATCAATTGAATGACCTTGCTGTTCGTGTTAATCTGATCTTAGATACCACACCGAGCCACCCCTCTCAATCTCCAGCGGTGCAGAAGAAGATCAGTAGCAGCTCATCCACCCGACAGAAGGACAAAGTCAACAAACGCAACGAGAGAGGTGAGACGCCTCTTCATATGGCTGCCATCAGGGGCGACGTCAAACAGGTGAAGGAGCTCATCGGACTCGGAGCGGATGTTAATGTCAAAGATTTTGCAGGTAAGGGGATACAAAACCATCTATTGACATCAGCATTTATATATGAAGAGTTATTTTCCAAAATGCTGTAAAAGCCAGATAAAATATTTTTTGCTGTTTACCGAACCTATTCATTGCTCCAACAATATTTAATGCCGAATTGCTTTATTTTCTTTTTTAAATGGACTACAAGAGCCTTTAAATCTGAACCTATTTTAGTCTAAATGGCCTCTCAACCAATCAGAATTTTTTGATGCAATCCAACATGGCGATGCTTTGAAGTATTTGTTCTCAGTCTGTTAAATGAATTTTTTTAAACTCTAATAACACTTTTGACGGTCAGGATGAACCGTTGAGATCTATTTGATTTATATTTGTTTATAGAATCCATGATGTCATATGTTGCATTTTCTCTTTTTTTGTTTTCTCTCTTTTTTTAAAACATAATTTCCAACAATCATTGTAAACATATTCAGACTGAGCCAACAGCCAATTTTGACAGGATAAATGAAATATTAACAAAATGTATGAGTCTAGGTAAAAAGAATTCATGAGAACGATTAAAATGGATTGATATCCTTTTGGAGAAGATCTCTTTATTTATACATATTTATACTGAAACTTGAAGTTGTTACAACTTTTAACAATATAAATGGTTGTTAATATTTGAAAAGGTTATTTATATAGCACATTTCATACATAGTGACAATTTAAAGTGCTTTACAATAAAGCACGATGAAAGAGAACAAGCAATTTAAAAGCTTTAAAATGGAGTCAAAACTAAAATAAAACTGTTTATAGATTTTATGCATAAACTATAGTACAGTAAGTTCAGACGTACCGTAGCACAGTGCTCATTTAATAAAATCACAGATTTAAATGTGATCAATGTAATAGTGCATTTCTTTTGATTAGATTGAGATGGATGCTGCTTACAACTGCGAGCCAGTATATTAACCTGTTTTTTTTATTTATGTGTTTTAGCAAATGCTTTTGTCCAAAGTGACTTAACAGAGCATTTAACATTTTATCAGTATGTGTCTTCTCTGGTAATCAAAACTATGACCTAAGTGTTTGTTTCTTTGTATATTTCATATTGTCCAGTTGTAGTCTCATGCAGAATTTCTTTGTCCTCCAGGCTGGACGCCTCTTCATGAAGCATGTAACCTTGGTTACTATGACGTAGCAAAGGTTCTGATTGGTGCAGGAGCAGAGGTGAACACACAGGGATTGGATGATGACACGCCGCTTCATGACGCCTCTAGCAGCGGACACAAAGATGTGAGTTTCAAGTTAACATGAATGACAATGTTTCATATTGCAAACCCATTTGCTGTACTTTCTGAATCGTGCATAATAACAGGAATCTTTGAAAGCTCATTATTGGATATTGTGAACCATGTATAGTATTTTTTGACCAAAGCAAATAAAAAGTGTACTGTAGACCTATCTGTACTTAACTTCATTCAAATGGGCTTTATTTTAATTTTTTTCTTGAATGATTGAAAAATATTTTAATTATTTCAAATTAATCAAAGTTTTATTTAAAGTGCACTTAGAAATATAATAGTTATGCTTGTTTTTACATTAATGTTTTTGTAAACAAATCTAGATTGTGAAGCTGCTCTTGCGACATGGAGGGAATGCCTTTCAGGTCAATAAAAGAGGAGAGAGACCAGTTGATGTGGCTGATTCTCAGGAACTTGAGCGGTTACTAAAAGGAGAGATCCCGCTATCAGATGCAGAGGAGAGCTCTTCAGGTATGAAGCATTTGTCAATGCTTTTAATTTATTTTGTAATCAATTTCTTGTAAAATGTCTCACTGCACAGAAAATGACATATTTGTTGTAATTCTTTTTGTCACAGAATCAGAGGACCCACCCTCCGTTAATCCCTCCAGTGTTGATGAAAACATGGAGGACTCTGATGCTGAAAAGGACTCGGACAGCAAATCCACCACTGTAAAGGCGTCGTCTTCCATGTCGGGACTGGACGAGTACGAATTCAAGGATGAGGAAGAGGAGGAGGACCTCAGTAAAGCACTTAACGACAGACACATCTTCAGACGAGAGCTTCGGCAAAAAGAGAAAGAAGAGAAAGAAAGAAACCACTACGCTTCCAAACAGGGCAGCAAAAGTGAGCAGCTGACATGCAAATCTAAAAAAACAAAAGCGTCCCGCGTGTACTGCAGCTCAGACAGTTCGAGCGATGAAGCTGAGGTTCAACCAGAAAGACGGAGCTCCCCGACAAGGTCAGTCGCCACAGATGGTCACAAAACAGACAGTAGATCAAAAAAAGAAAGCCTGAACCTTATGCCAGTGGAGCATAAAGAAAAATGCAAGCAGAAGAAAAAGAACAAGAGCCAAAGCAAAAACAAAGAGAACCAGGAAGTGCGAGAAGAAGGGAAGGAGAACAGCAAATCCCTTCTTTTTACAACAGCGACGGCATCCGACAATTCTGACAAGAGCGTCCGGGAAGAGGACTCCTTCAAAATGTCCTTCAGTGCAAAAGATGACACTTCAGTCCACCTCTTTCATCTATCTGTAGTCAAGTCCCCAAAACTGAACCACAGCCAAACTGACAAGCAGACAACCCCACTGAAACAGGAAAACACTAAGACATGTGTTCCAGCCGGAGACGGATCGTGTCCGGTGGACGTCGTCAAATACAACCACTACACAGAGTCTGAGATCTGCACTGAAGGTTCTAGCAGTAAAAGCTGCAAACACAAGGAGAAAAGCAAGCATCATCAAAAAGAGCTCAATTTGGATGGAGATGATGGCAGCTCGAGTCCATTCAAAGATAGCAGTCTAAGCAACAGTATGGACAGCTCTGAGGGTGCCTTCAGGAAGACTGATAAAGATGGAAAAGTCGTAAAAAAGCACAAGCTGAAACACAAGGAGAAAGAAAAATACAGGAAAGAGTTCGAGGCAGAGAGAAATGGCCACCGGCAGAAAGACACACGTAAAGACGGACACAGAAACACTGAGTTTGATCGGGAGTTTTGGAAGGAGAACTTCTTCAAAAGTGACGAGAACGAGGAACTCGGTGGTAAATGCGAGATGCTTGGTGGAGGATCTCCTCTGAAATCTTTAGAATCCTCACCCGCTAAAGAGGAAAGAGGCATGTTGAAAGATAAACATTCTAGCAGCAGCAGCAAGGACAGGAGGCCGAAAGAGGAGAGGGATAAGGACAAGGCTATTAAAAAGGAGAAGAAAGAGTTGCCCGCCAAAGACGAGCGAGGACGAGAGGGAAAAGAAGATGAACTTGATGACCTTTGCTCTGGGCGAATAAATGAGGGTTCAGGAGTGAAAGAAGAAACAGATGAAAAACCAATCACTGGCAATTCGGTGGATCAGGATTCTCCAGGGTCTGTGGAGAAGATTGCTAGAGAGAAAAACGACAAGAGACTGCCAACAAAAGACCGAGAGGTTGAGAAGTTTGATAAAAAGCTTTCAGATAAAGATAGGAAAGTCAAATCTGAACATTTAGCTGAAAAATCTGAAGTTCACAACTCCATGGATCGATGGAAAGAAAAGGAGAAATTAACAAGCAGTTCCCATTCGCCCAATGAAAAGAGCCATAAAGAGAACGAAAAGCTTAAGGCCACCCCTCTGATAAAGAAACATGAAGAAAACAAAAAGAACAAGGACAAAAGATCTGAGAAAGAGCATTATTCTGGTGACCACAGAGATAAAGATAGAACAAGTTTTGAAAAGAAAGTGAAAGCCCCAGAGAAAACCACTGATCACAGCAAATCTGAACGCAGTAAAGATAAAGAACGGGAAAAAGATTCTGATAAGAGGAAGAAAGAGAAATCCAAAGAGACCAATCCTTCTTCCTCATCCTACTCCAATCTAAAGCTGTTACTAGAGGAGAAGAAAGGCTATATCTCTGAAAATAATAAAGTCATCTCATGTAAATCAAAAGATGAGGTAACAAAGTCTTCAGAGAAAGACAAGGACAGACGAGAGAGGGATCGGGACTCTGAAAGACACAGAGACCGTGAGAGAGATCGACAGAAGGAAAAAGATAAAGAACGGTCACAGGTAAACAGAGATGGCAAACTGAGCAAGACGAAACCAAATGAAGCAGAATTCAAATCCAAGGCAGCTCCCACGCTTAAGGACCCACATCGCAAAGAGAAGAGGTTAGTAAATGATGACCTCATGAAGACCAGCTTTGAACGCATGCTCAGTCTCAAAGACCAAGAAATTGAACAGTGGCACAAGAAACACTTAGAGAAAATCAAACAAAAGGAAAGAGAAAGGCTTAAGCTGCGCCCAGCAGTCGACTTGGGGAAACAGAAGAGCAAAGAAAAAGTAAAAGCACCCTCTTCGTCCAGCGAACCTAAGGAACTTATGCGCTCCAAGAGTTCGGATGCTCCAGATGGGCAACGTGAGAAGGTCTTAAAAGACGCCACCGGTGGAAGAACACTCTCACTGGATGCTAAATCCCTCTCGTTTGGCAAGAACGGTCCAGTGATAGAAAACAGTCGATCCCCAAGACCAGAGAGTGAAAGATCCTGTCTTATGTCAAGGTCCGTGTCCATGATCTCTGTTGCAAATTCAGAAGATTCCTGTCAAACCACTATGTTAACACCCAGACCGATTGAATACGATTTGGATCTGAACCAGGAAGCTTTAGACTCCCATTCAACTTTCCTGCAGTCTTCCATCATCTTGTCCTCCAAGTCACCTACTGTTCATGACAAGGACACGAGTGGTCTTCCTGATGCGTCTTTCTGCGGTCGCACAACGTTATCGAGCAGGCATGCATCGCCGTGCTTAAGAGCTATTCTGGATGAAGAAGCCAGAGCTCCGACTGCTCAGACAAAACCCAATGACGACTCCAAAAGAATCGTTGTTGCCACAGGTGCAGGCAACGAGCAAACTGCTGTTCATTCAGCAGAGATCAGCGGAGCTCCTTACCAAGAAACCAATTTTACTGTTACTCTTCCAAATGGCGAAAGCAATGAAGGCATAGTCGTTCCCCCTGTTGGTCAAGGTCCACCTTTCTCAGGCCTGCATGAGTTTAAAGACCTCTGTAGTCAACTGGCAAACCTTAAGCCGGCTAACAATGTGCTTCAGACTCAAACAGACCAAAACAGGTCTGCTCACGAAGATCATCTTGGTATAGCAATTCCAGAAGATTTCAACAAGAATTCCCTGTTAAATGCTGTTTCACAGGCTCAGATGCAAAGTTCATTAGAGAATGCACCCGTGGATCCAGAAAACGAGCAAATGGAAGCTGTCCTCAAATCTAGTAAGGAGCAGACTTTAAGAGAAGACTCTACTTTGGAACAAGAACAAAAGGAAAATCTTGATAACAATGCAGAAAAAGGTGTGGAAAACATCAGCCCGTTGGACTCGACAAGCGTTTTGAATCCACCAGTTGGTTTATGTAGATCAAGCTCAGAGGAAACTGCTAAACCACCGCTCCAAGAAGATCAGAACACAAGTGAGCGAGAAGAAACCACATCTAAGTTGTCCACCGAGCCATTGATTGAATTTGACACTCAAGCAGAGAAACACGAACAAAATGAAATTTCAGGAACGAGTCCTGAAAGAGTCCCTGAGGAACCAATGGAGTCGTCCGAAGACATTTCAGACAAAAACCAAATACAAGACACAAATGGCACCAAAGTTTCAATGTCAGAAGATGCAACAGTCCAAGAGAACACAACTGTTGAAGAGGAACCTGCCAAATTGGACATCTCAGCTAGCATTGAACAGAACGATAACATTACCGACCTCCAGCACGATGCCCAGGCAGAGCTGTCCAGCGAAGGAACCTCAGGAAGCTCCTCTCCATCATCAGTCACGGATAGAGATTCTGATGCTGGTGCCCGGGCCAAAGTCCGAGGTCCCGATGACGAAGCCGATATGCAGGCAACTCATCCAAGGAAGCGTAAGATGTCGAGGGTTTCTGCTTCGGCACAGTCGACCCTCACAGCTCAGCAGGTCAGAGAGAAGACTCAACAGTCTTTAGCTGCGATAGTAGACGCACTCAAACTTGAGGAGATCCAGCCATACCAGACGGAGCGTGCCAACCCATATTATGAGTACTTGCATATACGAAAGAAGATAGAGGAGAAGAGGAAAGTGCTTTGTAATGTCATCCCTCAAGCTCCCCAATACTATGATGAGTATGTGACATTCAACGGGTCTTACTTGCTGGATGGAAACCCACTAAGCAAACTCTGCATCCCAACGGTAAGACAAAAAAAAATTCTGTAATATGTATTTGGTTCTTTCTTAAAATGAGCTCAAAGGGAGTATTTTGTAAAAATGTCTCTGTCATTTTGTGCTTATACAAAGAAATGAATGTAGGCCATATATTTTGGACATTGACATTCTGCAAAATATCTTCTGTGTTTTGCAGAAGAAAGTCAAACAAGTGTGAGAACAATTCACTTAAAGCATTTGGAAACATCATAGAAGTTGTACTATTTGTTTAATTGTTGTTGTTTTGTAGATAACACCACCTCCTTCATTACTGGAACCACTGAAGGAGATGTTCAAACAACAAGAGGTGGTGCGGATGAAGCTCAGATTGCAGCACAGCATCGAGAGGGTATGTTTTTTTAAGAAGGCTTAAGGAGTATGTGATAGAATACAATCTCTTGATATGACATATAACGATTCTGTGCTTTTTCAGGAAAAGCTGATTGTGTCCAATGAGCAGGAGGTTCTGAGAGTTCATTACCGGGCTGCAAGAACACTAGCCAACCAGACGCTTCCGTTCAGTGCCTGCACCGTCTTGTTGGATGCTGAAGTGTACAACATGCCCCAAGACATCCAGGTAAATGACATATTTTTAATATCTTTACTTGTGGTCTTTAAAATGAGGCCTTAATGGGACAGTCTACCCAAAAATAAAACAATTACTCATTGTTCTAAACCCGTGTGAGTTTCTTTGGAGAAAGAATGTTAGCATTTTAGATATTTGTGACACGATTTTATTTTATTTTAAAATATTTTGGAAACATATTTGGGAAAACATATTCTGAGGCATGTTTGATAAACGTTTTTTGTGTCTACTGGTAGTCAATTATCCCCCAGAGCATTCTTCTTAATATCTATATTCTTTATACAGGTTTGTGACTTGAGTAATTCATGGCAGATTTTTGGGTGAACTCTCAATTTATGTTTAAAATTAAAAAAAATGCTAACATTCCCATAATCTTACCAAATGACTCTTATTAAACTCTATTTTATTTCTTATTTTTAGTGTGATGATGGAAAGACTTCTGTGAGAGATCGGTTCAATGCAAGACAGTTCATGTCTTGGCTTCAGGACGTTGATGACAAGTTTGACAAATTAAAGGTAAAAAAAAATTCAAAATTAAATAAAAAAAAGGGACTTAAATAACAAATAAGACTAATTGGTTTACAGTGTATTACAAAAGTTTTGGTTACTTAAACATTTAAACTGCGTTAAAAAATACCTGCGTTAACCTGATGTTTATTTTTGTAAGAATGTGGCTCGATAAGATAGAAAATAAAAAGCATTTAAAAGACTTAAAATGTTAGGATTTACTATGCATTTTGAAGAATTTTGTAACTTCACTTGCAACTTTTTTCCTTTGTGTGATGTTCGTTCTTTACACAAGTCTTTGTGCACCTGTGTTTTCTCGCAGACGTGTCTCCTAATGCGTCAGCAGCACGAAGCGGCAGCGTTAAACGCCGTTCAGCGTCTGGAGTGGCAGCTGAAGCTGCAGGAGCTGGATCCCGCAACTTACAAATCCACCAGCATATTCGAGATTCCCGAATTCTACATCCCACTCGTGGAAGTCAACGACGACTTTGACCTGACACCAATATGATGGAGCAATCCGTTGCCCGTTGGAACATTTCGTTCACGATGTCAAGACACAAGTGGGAGAAACGACACAAAGCACTTGATTTTGGGCAAAGTTGGTTTGTGTACTTTGTGTGTTAGGGTGCGACAGTGCCCACCGCATCACATTTCCAGAGCTATAATAACAAACAACAAACGTTATTCGTACAGTGCCGCACTTCAGTGTTCTCTGCTCTTGTTCTGGTTTTAAACCATGTACGCGGTCCAAATGCACTTCACCAGATGGGCATCAGGTCAGCAGTAAAAAACAGCAAGCGTCATAAAAAACGCACTTAACCCTGCGGCCCACTATCCAGAAACGATAGACTGAGGGTCGACACGGAGGAGTAGTGAAAAACCAGCCTTTAGAAGGTAAAGACCATCAGAAAGCGATCAAAGGAGGATGACAGATTTCCATTCTACCCTACAGGAGATCTCAATCCGACATGTTTCTAAAGTGAGTGTTTATAGATAATGTATAGATTGTGCTCCTCATTTTTTAACTTATTTTATACATACTGATTGTGCATTTGTAAATAGCCATGTAATTATTGTTTTTAACTTGTAAAAAAAGACAAAAGAAGACAGAGAGGAAAGAAAAGTTAAAGTAATAAATAATTTGATTGTAAACTTTGTTTCGTCTAATGTTTAATGGACCAAAGTTGTTTTTACATTATGGTTCTTTGTTGTTGTATTGTTGCTGTTTGCTTAACTCTAAGCATGTGTTTTTAAAGGCCATTTTCGTTCAGGTTGATTTGATTCATTTTTATTCCTCTTTTTCATCCGAGCTGCTGTTTGACTCGTGGTTTCTATAATGTGCATGCTTTCACAGGTTTGTCTTTCTGAACAGTTGTACCGTGGTGAGGTTTACTGAAGTGGTCCTGGTTCTTTTCTGCCATTGTTGTGTCTGTTAGGAACATCCTTTTTTTGTGTGTTGTCCCTCGTGTCTTGCGCACATTTAAAAGAAAAAGGAGGAAAAGTTTGTCGTGGTTTCTCGATAGAAAAAATACCCTTACTTTTACAGTTTTAATGTGAGATCACAGCAAAACCTATTTTTTACAACGTAATGCCTTTTGAACGATGGTTCTAAAAATATGTCTATTTTAATATTTACTTGTTACATGAAGATGTACATATTTGTAATATATAATTGAATAAATTTTATTGGTTGTGAAATCAAAATATTTAGTTTGTCTTGCTTTATATTTGTAATGAATTTCTTTGTGTCGTTCTTAAGTCATTTTTTTATTTCTTACAATTGTTAAAATAGTTAAAATGTTAACAGTTAATAGTTAAAATGAGTTTAATTCAATTTGAAAAGGGAGTGTCCCTGTTGTTCCAATAGTGTCCAACAGGAGGCAAAGATTCAAATGTTAAATGTCATTATATTTTCACATTTATAAATGAAAAATATTATAAACATAAATGTGAAAATGTATATTTTAAAACAGATATTTTGAAGTTTGTTACAATAACAATTAGCAACCATAAGCAACCATTAAAAACTTATGGTTGCTAATTGTTATTGTTATTTGGGTTGATTTTAAATTAGAAATGATGTTTTCATCCTGATGTGTGTTATATAACCCACCTGACATCTGTTCTGTATCTGATATCTGTGTGTCTTGAAAGGATTCTTCATGTTGTCTTGACTCTTCAGAGCTGAAGTCATAGAAGGGAAATGATGTTTGTTCTGACTCTTCCTGCAGGGGGCGCTGTGC
>CM065660.1:3806594-3808706 GCA_033220385.1 Triplophysa yarkandensis
ATACATTCTGAGTGTTGGTTCTGTATGTCACATCCATAACACTTGGATTGCTTGGATTGTAAAGTTTCTCTACATGCCATTAACAATATTTATCCAAAGTTTTTGCAGAAAATCATAACAGCTGGAGGGTAACACATGTGACATGAATATAATAATTGAAATATTAAATAAACAACATAAATTGTATATAGTATACGGATAACAAATATAGAACTAAACGTGTATCATAAAATAAAATTTGTCTGTATTCAGTATTTCTAATAAAAACAATAATCTGACAGCATATTCATTAATATTCTGAATAATGTAAATATTAACATCATAAAATGTTTCATTAAAATATTTAATTTATAAATTCTTTGAAACAACCACATTTACAAGAGTTTTGTAGGCCAAAGCTAAGTTTTGGTGTGGAATGCAAAGAATCAATCAGTCCCCGTGGAATAAGGATAAACTCAAAATGCATTGAAATTTCATATATAAAAAAATGTATTATTATATAGACTGATATAAGATTACAGACCATCAGGCATAAACATCCGATGATCGGGTCAACCTGTTATTAATATAATATTTTCACATTATATTTTCATTAAAATTACGCTGCTTCGCACTGTGTAGGCTTATCGATACACAATCATTAACGTGCATTCAATAATTTACCCATGATCAGAACATGAGACACAATGAACACTATAAAAACCTTTACACACAGTTGTGGGGTCGTCGATCATTGAAGTTAAACGGACCTCCCATCACATGAACTGGCGTGACAGGTTAAGTTGTGCGTGAGTGCTGACAGCAGAATAAAGTGTGATGTGAGATACAACAGATCTCTGTGTTAACACTGTCCCAGGATCAGTGAGGGATTAAAGCTTGAAATGTACCGCACATAAACACAATAAACACCAGGTGTTTTATACAGACGTGATTGAAAGGTTTGTCATATCAAAGCATGCTTCAAATGCCACATACGTTCTTCACAGAAACTCTTTTAATCATCACATACCACACCGAGCGTCCCTTCCTCATTATTACGACCCAAAACCCATCACATTCTGGAGATTTTCACTTTCAAACATAAGTTTACTGGCCGAGAGAATAGCAGGGAAGATGGTGGTTTGTTGTTGCTGAAGGCTATAGAACCTGCTCTATAGTTCTTCTAAAGAGACGCAGCTGCTTGACTTTAATGTGAAACACAAGATCTCCAGCGCGATCTGTTTCTCATTAAATCTGCGATCTGATTACCATCTTTACCGCAGATTTATCTCTCAAACTCTTGCTGCTGTTGACAGTCATGTAATGAGGAGTCAGGTATTATGAATGATTGACATGTAAACGTGTCTGCGTGTCTATTAGATTATATGTGTGTTTGGGCTTTTTTAGCACAGATTAAAATTTCAAATCTAATGACACATAAAGAAAGTTTCAAATTTATGTAGAAGACCTAAAGAAACATTGAGGTCAAGGTCGCTTATGTTGGATGAAAGAACCGGACAGTTACAGTAACAATGCATCATGTTTAACAGAAGGTTTGTTGTAGTGGAAAAAAAGTAATTAAGTAAGTAATTTGGTGTAAAATATAAATGTTTTTTTTTTGTATGTGTGGCATAACTGTGAAAAAACCTTGTTGGGTGTTCTTGATGGTAAAGGTTCTATACAAGTGAAAAAATTGTTCTTCTTTGATATTATAAGCATTTCTTATAATACAGAACATATCTTGATCGTGTTTTCTGTCCGTTAGGGATGTGTAATCCCAGAAGTTACAATGACAGTCCCGCTACCTCCAAGAGTACTGTGGAAGAGCTGTATCGACCAATCCCGTCGCTCTTCAGAGCCCTGACGGAAGGCGAAGCTCCCATTAACATGATGGTTGTGTCATTCCCCGTCGCTGAAGAACTGTCTCACCCACGAGAACCTCGTGTCCTTTCTGGAGACACTCGACAGCCAGACTCACAACGTGTCTCTGCCCAGTAGCAGCGTTCATGACGGTAGATATTCTTACATACTTTACTGTCTGAAAGCGGGTTTTCTTTATCAATTGTGTTTTATTTTTTAGTTTGATTCAGTTTTATTTCAATAGCACTTCTCACAAACACGACATTTATAGTA